>JARHVA010010898.1:0-85000 GCA_037957365.1 Torreya grandis | reverse complement strand
TTCCATTAGGCTATTATTATGCTTGTATAGGTGGAATGACATGTAAAATAGTAATATCTTCTTCAACTAATTATGAAGTAGTTATTATCACCTATTATTCTTTTGTAGTTGGTTTATAAAACCACAATGTCCATTTCCTATGTGTAAGAGCTTTAAGAGGACCTTTGGGAATAGGATCAAATGGATGTAGCCAAGAAAAACTACCAAGTCCCCCTTATGTGGTAATATCCTTTTTTATTTTATTTATTTTGGACTCTTCACCAACTATATCTACTATAATTTAAGGTGGACAAACTTGAAGTTGTCCCAACGATGTTGTGGTACATTCTTTTGTATCTTCATAGTGCACACCACTTTCCAAAAAAATAATCCCTCTTCTTCTATCTAATTTATATCTCTATCCATGTTGGAAATCATTTTCCATTACACCTCTTGTTCATTTATTTTAATGACTTTGGGGATATGAGGGCCATCCATCAAGGTCCTCTAGCTCCTTGTTTTCCTTAAAGGTGGAGAAGGAGATCTACATATTTTAGGTACCTTATAGTTCTCATGGTCCAATGGAACCAATGTAGTTTTTATTATTTATGTTTTAAAATTTGGAACTATAAATCTAAGAGGAACTATTTATAATGGTGTTTCTCTTTGTGTGGCAATCTATTTTGGTGAGAAACATCTTACTGTGTTATTTCCATTTCAATAAATAAAGGTAGAGGTGTACCAGGTACCTTTGGTAGCTCATGAATTTGAATGGACATACCTTTTGATAGTTTTGTAACTATTTCCTTTTATCCTAAGTATTACATCACATCAAGAGGGATTCAAGGGTTGCTGATAACAAGTTCCATGAGTTTATCCTACCATGTATTGAAATTTTATATATGCAAAAATTAGGTGCTCTCCCATTTATAGATGAGATTTTTAAATTCTATATCAAGAAAATAGTTGATTTTTAGGTGTATGATTCCCTCCAGATATTTTATATGAATAAATATCAAAAACAAGATTAAAAATTGATATTGAAAAGTCTACATTTGTAAAGGTCAATACTTTTTCAACAGTATTTTTGAGTTATGATATTAGTAAGTCAGGATATTTTAAATCTTCATCTTTATGGATCATGTGATTGGTGATATCAATAATGCCTTTTGTTACCTCTTTGGTGGCTTTGGTCATCTACCAAAATATTTTAGTGTTATAGTCTATGACTATATGAACTAGCTCATTTGTGATATCCTCTAGAGGGTTCCCTCAGTTGGCTCAGGTATATGCATCTTAGATTTATGGATAGATTGGTCAAGCTTTTGATTTATAAGGTCCCAAAGGTATTCCATATGATACCATTCCCATATATTCTAACATTGTAACTTCATTCCCATATCTCATGCCATTGTAACTTCATTCACATATATGGTGACCTATAATCAAAGATAAATATTTCCCTCACTATATTTACCTAATAATATATCTATTATGTCACCCAATGGGCCCAAGGTAGGTAAGTGAATCAAACACTTGATGTTTATGTTTTTAAGTTCATGTAATTTTACTACCACTTGAGGTTGTACACCTCAAACTCCTTCCTAAACAAACATGCATGTTTCTACAAGCTTTATAAAACCATGGGAATCCAAGTCTATGAACCTCATCTAGCATAGGTTTGATCTAATATATATATATATATATATATATATATATATATATATATATATAATTTATATTCCTTCATGATTATTTTGCTCAATTGATAATGTGTCATCAGTTTTTGCTCTTATTTTGAACTATTGTAATGATTTTAGACACTGATATCTATAAAATGCTCAAAAAATGTAAAGACAACAAGGCTCAAAGGTGTAAAATAAAGGAATTTCTTGGTAAGGTTATCTATTTATGGGTCTTCACATGTGCATACCCCAAAATTCATTTTAAATATGCTTTTTTGTCCCTTGATCTTACTATTAGTATTATTATAATTAACAAGATCACATTTTTAATGAGTTGATGCACTTTTTGTTGAGCCAACATTCCCCTTTTATAATTTTGAGGAATTGATGTGACACATTTCCTTACCATTCCATATAATAATTAATTATTCTTCCCTTGATGTTTATCATTGATCTCACATTATTATTTAATAAACCATAAATAACAATTATAAATTATCTATTTAGGATCCCTTCACTCATATCTTTCATGGAATTAATTATTGACATAGTCAACCCTTCATTGACATGATATATTTCTTACTTAATTCATTTTTATTATTGATGATGTGGCCTCATTTTCTAGTTGTGAAAATTTACACAGACACACATATGATCTATGTACATATCTTAAACAAAATAAACTAAACCCATGTAACATATTAAAAGTAAATCCTAGAGTAAATTGGTGCATTATAACACCTTCTAAGACTTGCATACATATTTTACTGAGGGTAGGGTTTGAGCCTACTACCAATTACCCTTCCATGTAAAATAGTTCCATAAAATTTTCTTAAAAAAATCATACCTATTTATTAAAACCCATAGATAATTTATGGTACTATCCATTTGATGTTGAGCTTTCTTGAAAAGGTTATAAACTAAATATCATATATTAGGACCAACTAATCTACATGAAACTCTTATGTTCATAGATTTTAATCATGCCAATATTTTTAGCTTCATTTATGCTCCTCTTATGTCCAATATTCTCTAAATCTAGCTTCATCCATGTGATTTATCTCTAGAAACTTGTTCATCAGTTATTCATAATCACCCATGCACATAATGATTATGATTCATAGACTAGGTACTGATACTCCATAGGCATGAAAAATTCTAAACCATAAAGAAAATAAAAAGGAGTGAACCATATCACACACTTATAATGGTTTTGATATTCTCATATAACTATATAAATTCAATCCTCCTAGTCATCCCTTTGGACATCACATATTTTAGTAAGCATCTTACCCAAAACCTTATTTGTAGATTCAACTTGGCCATTAGCTTAGGGATGATATGTTATAATTTTATGGTGAAAAATAAAAAAATCATCATTGATAGTATTTATAGTCCTATTAAATAAATGTGTTCCTTTATAACTTACTACTTTGATAGGACAACCAAACCTAGTAATGATATTTTCATATAGGAACTTTGTTGCATCCTTAACACCACAACTAGGCGTCACAATAGCTTCCACCCACTTAATAAAGTAGTTTGTCATAGTAATAATATACCTAACATGTCTACATTTACTATTAATATTAATGGGTCCCAAAAATTAAATTACTCATTATTTAAAGGGTTGTGATAACATCAATTTTAATGGAATTTCATTTGTCTAGTTTAGTTTGCTAAACCACCAACATACATCATAATATTTCATGACTCTATGAGCATATTGAAATACATATTTCCACCAAAGCTCATTCTATAAAATCTTCATCATAGTGGCATCTCCTATGAAGTGACCCCTTATGATCCCCTGATGTGCCTCTTCCATCAATTATGGTATTTTGTGTTCCATCAAAACTCTATACAACATTTTATCCTTTCCATATCATAAAGAAATCCATAGACAATGCTATATCACAAGGCTATAATAATGAGTTTATTCTTATATTTATACATAAAGTGTTTTTTTAAATATACCTTATTCTAAATCATTTGCGATATATTATAAATGTTTTAGAATTATAGACACATGCAATAGATGTGCATCTGGGGACTCATCTAGGATCTCCTCTAGTTCTTGACCATTATTTATCCTAATAAAATTATTTGGACCCACATTTTCATGGCCAAACTTAACATTAATTTAGAATTAAAACTCATGGAATAACATCAACCACATGGAAATGTGTTATCTTAGTAAAGGTTTATTAACTAGGTATCGTAGTGCCTGGTGATCAGTGAATAGCTCAAAATGTGTGGCCAAAAGGTAGTTCCAAAACATTTAGAGTGTGAACACCATAGCTAAAGCTTCATGCTCATTTGTTGTATAGTTTTTCTATCATAGATAATTTACTGATTACAAATTAGACAGTATGATCTAGTTCACCCTCTCTAGCTTATTCTAATATAGCTCTAACTATAATTATTGATGCATTTACATTAACATAAAATGATTTACTCTAGTCTAGGAAGATAATAATTGGTTCAATCATTAGTGTCTTCTTTAATTCAATAAATGTTACTTGGCATGCCTCTATACATACAAACTACATTCCTTTACGTAGTAACTTCTCCAAAGGGGTTAATATGGTTGAGTACCCATTAATGATATTTCAGTAGTATCATGTATGTATTAGAAAATATTTCATCTCTATTGAGCTTATTGGTGGAGGCATTCCCACAATTACTATGATCTTAGTTTGATATACCAAAATACCTTTATTGTAGATTACATGTCCTAGTGGAACCTCAAATGGTGTGAAAAATAAACATTTCTTAACATTGAGCATAATTCATAGTCTTATAAATATTTTGAACATAATTAAAATCTTAGAAACATGATTTATAAATAGAGAAAACACTATCTAGTCATCCAATTAAAATTCTATAAAATCATGGATAAAATCCTTAAATGTTGTGACTATAACTATAAAAAAAATTGCATGTGCATTCTTCAAACCAAATGACATTACCTTATATGTGAAGTAATCACATTCAATTGTGAAATTGGTTTTGAGCATATCATATTATGTGATTAATATCTAATGACATCGATTGAAACCATTTATGAAGGAATACACTTCATGGCCTATGACTAATTTTAAAATTTCATCTATGAATGGAATATTGAATGGATCATTGACACATGCCTCATTCAAAATGTGGTAGTCTCCACAAGTTTGAATCTCATTGGTCTTCTTAGGTTGAACAAACATAGGCCTAACCCAATCAAATTTCTCTACAAGAAAGATGATACCAACTACCAACATGTAATCCATCTCAGAAAACACCCTGAGATTTATATTTGGATTCAATTGATAGTCTATTTTATTGATTAGGCATGTGAACTCCTCCATATCAATGTGAATTTACCCTATGGATAGATCTTCACCCTCAATCTCTGTAAATTTAGAAGGGAATACATCCTAGTAATCCCTTAAGAGCTACATAACTTTTGATATGTCTTTTTGAGACTAATAATATATAATATGTGTTAGATTTAGAATGGCCTATGTTCTAATATTCCCCACATGTTCCTTCAAATGTTATTAATATATGTTTCATTGTCCTTTAGGAATGGAGTCACACAACATCCACTAGTCTTGTCATTCTAGGATGTTAATATATCACAGCCTTTCTTTATCTATTTGCTCTGTGACTAGGCCTAGAAGTTGTTCTAGCTCTTGTTCAGGTTCAAATAGATCAACTAAATTCATGTCATCCTCATTTTCCAAAGTGTATTTCTCATCATTCTTATATTTTATCCTATGACAAGGTTAAACTAGGAGTTACTCCTTCCCCTTTTCTAATTTACAAATTCCTAAGGCCTCATTCAAGCTATAGGCTACACTTTATTATGAATATGACTCAACTATATCATATAAGTCTTCAACCCATATGTGTAATATAATAATATTTAAATTTTTAAATAAATTATGTGTCAAGGGGTTATCATATTCAAAAATGAATGTTTTAATCAAGTCACTTTGCAATTACACCAATGTTTTGTCTCTCACATGTGCTCTTAATGTATGCACTAGACAATAAGAAACATGTTTAATGTATATTTGAAAATATTCACCCAATACCTTTGATAAAAATCTTTGGTAGTCTATACTTAAATTCATTGCTAGATATGAATTTATGGATAGTCTCCTTTTAACATTGGCTAGTCTTTTTTGACAACCTCTACTAATTTAAATCCTACCACCAATATATTGTAGGATTCATCCCAATGTAGTTTCTCATCATAGTGAATTTACCAATATTTCATATTAATCATGTTTAATGCATATTTTATATCACTCACCCTTTGATCAACATCTAGTACATGATGTTAAAATCATAGAATAAACTAGCTAATATCTTCAATGGAAAAATAGTGAGGTATTTGGTGTTCCATCATAAAAACCATTTTTAGAGGACATATCTCATGATATACCTTAACCAAGTTTATAATGTGTGTATAAAAATACCTACTCATTGAAGAAGATATATCCCATGGTAGGATGCCTTCTGAGAGTTAGTTCTATGTAATATTTGTCCATAGGACTAGTCCGATAGACAAAATCTATATCAGATCAATTTGGTGAGCCTACATAAATTGATCATACATATTCCATTTATATCTACAAGATCCATATGTAATTTAATATAGGTTTTTCAAATAAATTTTCTTTACACAGAGAGTGTACGGGTGAGATGGATCTATCACAAAGAAATCTACATTCAATATTTTGTAGATCTTGTTATTTGTCTTCTACATTCAGTTTCATCTAGCTAGTTTGTCCACAAACATATGGTGAATTAGGATCTTTGGGGATGAAATATGGTATTTGAACACATTTATTTAGGTGAATTACTATGATTTTATCTATTTTACGGCCTTCCAATTGATTCAACACTATGTTTATGGTTATTTAGCCATCATATGCCCACTTCTTAACTATCAATGCATTATAGTGAGTCTCATTTATCTTCATGTCAATGAATTTAAATTCGCCCCACAAACTCATCTTTATGACTTTGATATCCACATATTCAAAGTGACCCATAGGTTAAGCCTATCCATAATCCATACTATTGGTAGTTTTAGGGTTGTAACTCAATCAGAGTCATCTAATGGCTACCTAAGTAGATATTGGAATAATATTAATGGTGTTACCAAAATTAAATTCTACATTGGTTATTTTATATTATGTTAACTAAATATATATCCTAGGGTTAATGTCGTAGGGATTTTTAATTTTTACATACCATATCATTCTATTTATCCACTTATAGTCTTCTACACAGATATCGACAAATTATGGATTAGGTTTGTGATATTCTATGAAATTTCTTCATTTTATATCATGCTTAGTAACTTCATTAAATCATCAAAATAATGATAACACCATCTTGCTACATAATGAAAACCATATTCCCATACATATTTTCATTTGTAGCTATTACATCATCTTTGATAGTCTCCTATTGTTGGATTGCATTCAAAATATTTGTAGCTTCCCACATTAACCCTTTCTTAGTGGTTGGTTCAAGATACTTTTATTGGTGAGCCTTTATTATCCCATAATCCTATGGCATATCCATAGGCATTAATATTTTTTTTTACATTTTGTTGGCACATGACTTCTTTCATAAAATCATATTCTTAATGTTTTTTGTTAACCATATTTACATTCCTTACAACTTTCACTATGCATTATCTCTCCAAAAATGGATAATATTTTATATTATGTTACTCTAAAACCCTAAATTAAGCACAATAAGGTTATAATTGAGGTTTTAATGGAGAATTCCTTTTTACATGATTAAATTCTCTATATAGATAACACTAGATTAGAGGTCATTAATAATTATTCCCCCTACCTCATTTTAGATTGCCTTGGTATCCTCCCTTATAGCTTCCTCTATATCCTCCTCTATTTTCTTGGAACCTACAAGCATTTAAATATTATGGTCCAAATCACCTAGATTCATATTGAGCATTCCACCCTTATTGTTGCTATAGGCCATCATACCCACCATATTGATACTAAGGAAGTGATCGAACCAAAATTGCTTATTGTCTATGGGGAATCTGAGGTGTATAGCTTTGAGATGGAGATTTCCATGTCTATATTGGTGATGTAAAACTTCAAACACCTAAATTTTGAGGTTGATGTGTCTAAATAACCCATATAATACCTAATTATGTTGTAGCTACCATTCTAACTTCTGATTTTGGAATTGTTTGAGTTGTAGTTTTTATTTTCTATGCAATGACTACAAACACATTCTTTTAATTTCTTCCTTTACTTCCTAGAGAGATGTAAAAATATTCTCATCATGATTAGGTGACTTTAATAAATTACAATACAAAGGTTGTGGATTTTTAACATACTATTGTAGTAAATGACAATGAGATATTGTATATCCTACCACTCTATAGATTTCCTAAAACTCTATTTTGATTCTTGGGAATTCATTTATGTGACTCCCTTCCTTTCCATAATCTATACCATAGAGACCTAACTTGGGATTCTATCCTCCCTCTTAATAATGATCCATCCTTCTTAAGAGTGTCTATAAAGTGTTCTCTATCTTTGAAATTGAGCTCATCGCATCACCATAATCTTCTATATGTTTAAACCTAATCATGGTTTCCCTTACATCTGAATTATTTTTAAACCATGATTATAAGATGGAAAACCATATTATTGTCCACAAACCATGTTGATTTATTCTTATCTTCTAGGAAAAAATCTACCTTATTCATCATAATATAAAATCTCTGATCATATTCAAAATGGTTTATTTTACTCTTTGTTATATTTCTTTCAAATACTATATGGTTTGATTATAACACTATGATTTTAAGTTCTATAATAAACACATCTTTTACCTATTGTAGGTTTGATTTATTAAAATTTATGTAGTATATGAATTCTAATGTGTGACTACACAAATCTCTAATTAGTTTTCATTTCTTTAATATATCATTTATAATTCCATTATCCTACCACTTCATGTCATATGTGAGTAAGAATTTTTTAGGGCCCATAAACCCATCATAGGTTGCCAGATTAATAAAGGCTCCCAACTGAGCTACCATAATAACATTTCTCATAGGTATTAAAATCAATTTTTGAACAACCAATATCAATGTATTTAGTGTGGTAGAGGGAATCACCTAAGATTTTGATGTCTAATATGCCCCTACACATTTTGGTGATGACACACTCTATGATGTATCCTCATCTTCTTCTTCTTATTCCAAAATTTTAATTTATGTGAGGAATTATCTTACTTGTGTCATAATTATTAGATCAATTTCTACCATAGCTAATACTTTTATATTATTCTTCTATTGCTTAAAAAAGTTTCTTGTGACTTCACATTGTGCTACCTTCTATGCCTCAATACCTTTTTTTGAATAGTCCTTGCCAATCCTTGTCTTCTAAATATGTATTATATTTTATATGATTTTGAAAAAAAATATACTTGGGGGATGTACACTCCCATGACGAATGATCTATACCTATAATAAATTATTTCTCAGAACTTGAACCTATGCTATGTTTGAGATTATACAAAATTCCTTTCCTTCTCCATGATATTTCATTCTATACATCTATGAATTCTTAATTAACTGATCTACTTCTACATTGTTTTCTTACTCTTATTTCCTCACTTGGTTCTCATCACTTTATCTTTATTTTTACATAATATTCTTAGGCTCCTTACTCTTTCACTCATCATCAAGATCGTCTTCCCTTTTCTCCTTTTTTGTAATGCCTTATATGCTAATATAACTCCTTATGTTCACAAGTTTTTGGGTCTCACTCTGTTTATTCAATCATTTCTATTAGTTGATCTCTTTTTCAAACTCTAGAGTCTTTTTGTAATATCTCTCCTCTTATCTCTCATATATGGAATCAAGTTCATGATCTATCTAATTATTTTCTTGCCATTCACACACATTCCCATCATGCTTAGAATGACTATTCCATGATGTAAAGAATAAGGGCCATGGCCTTTTTTATATCAAAAATCTTGATCAATAATAAGATTCATAGAAAATATTTACCTCTCATCCCCCTAATAAATAGATCCTTTACCATTTCAAAATATGCATAACCTTATATTATGAACTCCATTATGTATCTATCAATGGTAGTAGTTATCTAATGATCGATCATATAATTCCAACTAGTATCTAGATTTTTCAACCACTCTATCTTCTCTTCAATCCATAAGATAACACTGATAACTTTAAATCAACAATAATAGTATTCCAATCAGGCCAACTAGGAGGCTAATATTCTAGGTAATTTGCACCAAAATATATCATAAATATCACCATAGATATGTTCTCATAATTTATTTCATGTTACACCCTATCCTTTTTGCTTCTCCCTATGCAAAATTATGAATCTTCTATTCTAACCAACTTTCTACCTCTCTTCGACTAGGCAACCATCAAAGCATCTCCTTATCTAGTGACTTCCATGCTCATCACACCATTTTTAGTAGTGATTCTTGGGGTTTCAACAGAACATGCTAATCACAAGGGCAACCCTTTTATTTAAAGAAGAACTTATAAGAACTTATAGATAGATACAAACATATGATATTTAGATTAAGATTACATATGTTTAACATAGAAAAATAAACTTTCAAAGTAATCATGTCTAATTTAATGCTAAATAAAGTTTTAATAAAGAAATACATTTGAAATACATTCTTTCTCATAGATTTCTATAAAGTGTAGAATAAAACATATAGAAACCATAATAAACACACTATTGTATCTCCTTTTACATGTAATTTTAACAATTAGAACATCTATCATATATATAGATATATCAAGAGTGCAGAGCTCTATTAAAATATTTTGAACATGATCAAGAAAACCATTCAATGCACCATTTACCAATTATGCATCAAACTATTATATTAAATTCTAAATAAATATATAACCTAAAGGTTGTTATCATTCTAACCTATGAATAAATTTTTAGTGCACACATAATCTAGCTCGTAATCTATTTATTTGAAACTTTATGCTCTTAATATAAGACAAAATAGAATAACCATCAAATAAATTGGAATAAATATACAAAAAAATGAAACTATGGTTCTATCCACATGCTAGATACATTTGACCAAGCAATTTAGTGCTCACATTCACCCACTAACACATGGATTAGAATTGTCTTCTTGAATGTTTGTTTTTATTGAGTATGTTCTTCTTTATTTGGAACTGGCCTCTCATTATGGATTAAAAAAGAGTCATGTATCTTTACTTTTACACTAGGAAAAGTTATATCTTGTGTTTTTACTTCTTGATCTTTTTATAACATATCTGACTCTAGCTTAGCCTTTTGAATCTTTTATTCATTTAGGTTTAGTATTTTCAACTATTTTGGCTCTAGATTTGTCTTTGGTACCCACATTTATTTTTTTGGTATTTGTGATTTAGGAGAAGTTCTTAGAAAGTGAGTGGTTTTATTATTTGATGTATCAATGATAAGATCACCACTATGTTTATGACTTTTTATTTTGTCCTTCAATGCAAAACAATGATTTATATGATGTCTATACATTTTATGATATGCACAATAGTATTTGGATATATGTATAGGATATATAGGAGATAATTTGATCACTTAAATTTGGATAATCTCTTAGGATTTCACTTGGTCTCTTAGTAACCTTTGGTATAATATTTAGATAACTTGTTTTAGATGTGTTTGTTGTAACTTTTAATTTAGATAAGAAACCTTATTTAACACTATTGTAGAGGAAGATGCAAATACATGATTAACACTATAATTTTTTGGATTTTATAGGAGTGTAATATGATTTTGTAAGTCTTTTATTAACTTATTCATACTAGTGATTTGATCTCTTAGGGATTCATAAGCACAAACCCTAGGTACCTCAAATTGAACATGCATACATACACCGTCTACCATACCCTTTGAAGGAGTGATAACATGCACTTGGTTAGAGGTATGATAGGGTTTTAATTTATTTTTCCAATTTATTAATTTTGAAAGTAAATAAAAGAAAACTAGTAATAGGGTGTGTAGAAGAATACCTGGTAAAGTTCACATGTGAATCCAGATAAAGGTGGGAACTCCTCTATGGCTAGGAAAGAATAACCTAAAAATAGAATAGACAATTAAAAGGGGGTTATTAGATGGTTGGTTGAGTGGATTATCTAGTGTGTGCTTGATCTAAGAAGAAAAATGCTTTCTAAAAGGTTGTCAATCTATTTTTATGATAATCACATCTAAAATGATAAAAGAAGATACTTACATTCAATGATAAGAAAGTAAATATATGCAATAAATAATAGATAAATTTATTTTTAAATAAAATGATTAAATTTGATGTTAGGATGGTTGGGGTCTAGTTAAAAAAATTAGAAAGGGTCCTGTGGTCAGAGGGAGACATAGAAAGTGGGGTTTGATTTGGGGTATAGGGCTAGAAATGACTTGCTAGAAAATGATGCCATAGTGAACCATTGATGGTTAGGAGAACCATCAGAGTTTAAGGTAAACTGTTGATGGTTGGATAACCATTGATGGTTGAGAATGACCATTGATGGTTAGGTGACCATCAATGGTTACCTATCTAAATTTAGAGGTGATCAAAATATAAAGTATAAATTGGAAATTTGGGAAAATAGAGATTGGATATGAGGCTAGAAGGTAGAAGATGAGGTACTGGTAATTTTGATAAGACAAAAAAGATAAAAGAAAGATAGATTAAATAAAATGAAAATTGGTGGAGAAATCCTAAAGAAATGTGGCTAGAGTGATGATACTTTAAGCCTTTGAAAGTGATTTTGATAGAGTTTCTGGTCTCCAATGATATTTATCTCTTGTTGATAAGGATGCTTGATACCTAAAAGAAAACTTGAGTACAAGATAATAGAGTATGGATTACTTCCGCTTTCACTTCCTCCTCTTCTCCTTTTATAAGAAGTTGATAATTGAAATTGAGGAAGTTACTATTTTGATAGAAGATAAATTTTCCAATCTTTGTCATCTTAAAATATTACTTTAAATGTAAATTACCATTCTAGGAGATGTTAATATCACATAAAGTTGGTAATGCTTTAAAGTTTAAATTAGGTTTTGGGGTATAAATGTCAATGATTAAGCCAACTATCAATGGTTATCTTGACTATTGGTGGTCGAGGGGATAGAGGATAATTAGTGTGAAAAGGGTCAATTAGATGATGCATTTGAGGGGTTTTGATAAGGTTAAGTTGAAAATGAGTCTAGTTGACTAGGTGGTCCACTAGATGCTAAGTAGATTAAGGGTCTAAAGGTAATATGACACCAAAAACTATCATGTGTAGTTTTTAGGTGTCAACATTTTACCCTTTTTTGTTGTGCAACTTTAAGCAAGCTATAAAAAAAAATAGAAGGCATGGTCAAGCTCTAGATCTTGTTACCCCAAGTATGGGTGGAGGTTTTCCACCTGAAATTAGAAGATGATTAACATGAAAGAAAAATTAGGTTAGGTTTTGATAAATCAAAAATGGTGAGTCACAAGGTGGGTGACATAAAAAGGTTGGGAATTTGAGATGCAAACTCATACATATAATGTGACTAAGAGTGATAGTTAAGATCATAAAAAGACTAAAGTTACCAATGTTGGTCAAAATATGTTTAGGTTCTAGAAGGACAAGATAGGGTAACTAGTTCAGAATTTTGGTCATAGCTGATTAGGTCATGCCTTATCAATCCATCTAGATAGGGTTGGTATTTTGCATAGGTATCTAGGTTAGCAAGTGTTCATAAAAATCAACATAAGTGGTGATATCATATACAAGGTGGTGAAAAAGTTTAAATGGTCAACTTGGAAAAATGGTTGGTGTGGTCAAAAGACCATGTAAAGTTGGTATAAAATATGTAAAAATATTAGGTCAAAAATAACCAATATCGAGGTGTATGTGGTGTGATTTTGGTTGGTAGGGGAGTGGTTAGGGAGGGAGGTGGTTGAGCTAAATATAACTACACAATGTGAGTGGATAATGCTTACATAGTTTTATATATATGAATATCTAAGAAGAACTTTAGGCTAAATGTAGTTTTAGCTATGGTTTAGAGTGTAAGAGAGGTTATGTTAGAAAAGTGGGTAGAAGAGTAAGGGACCTAACTATCGATGGTTAGGGTTTCCACAAGGTTCAACCATTGATGGTCACCCTAACCATTAATAGTTAGGAAAACCCTAAAAATATGAAAGGTAAAAGGAAAAATAAGAGGTTATTTTCTTATTATTGAATTGAGTGACTAGTCTCTGTCGATTGGGTGATTTGGGCATTTTTATCTGGTGTGTAGAGTGGAGTGTGAATATTGTTGAGGTAGATATTTTTGATTGGGTTATTATGTGTGTTCAAGTATTCAATAGATGGAGGGAGGATGTGGATGTGGCCAAGTAGTAGTACAATGGCTCTGATCACACCATCGATCATGGAATGAGGTAGGGGTTATCTTAAATTTGATAAAATGGGTGTATTTGAGGGATAGGAAAGTGAGAGAGAAGTGTGTGGGTTAGGTGAAGTAGATAGAGGTGTTTAAAATAATAGTCCCTTAATTCCCCAATTTTAGGGATGGGTAAAATTATGGAGAATGTTAGGTAAGAATGAAATGGGAGGGTTGGTGTAGGTTGAAATAGTGATTACGATAGGTTTATTTTAGTAGAAGTAGGGTTTATAAAGGTTTGTTGGTTATTATGGGGATAGATGTGGAAGGGTTTTGTCATTAATAGTCACACATAGTGACCATTGGTGGTTTAACTTAACCATTGATGATCAACCCTGGGGGAAAATGGGGCCTAGGGACCATTAAGGGTTCTATGAACCATCAGTGGTTAACAAAGAAAACGGGAAAAATATGTTTAAATGGTAAGTTTTAATGTAATTAATTTATTTTAAAATGTGTTAAAAGTTTATAAATGTTTAGGAATTGGAATGTTTTTAGACAAAATTTGGTGTTTGTTCTAGGTGAAGGGGATGGATTGGTGTTGGGGGTAAAAAATATGTTTAAGTTAAGTCTATAAAATGTGTAGAAGAAGCTAAAAAGGTGAAAGAGTGTACAATAGGAAGAATTTATAGGTTAAAGTGTTAAAAAGTATTTTAGATGTTCAAAATATGCAAAAAAAGAGGTAAAGAGTGTGTGTTGAGTAGTAGAGGTAAGATAGGAAATGTTAACACTCATGTGATTTTTTTGTAGCCCCATGAGTAGATCCAGATGAGGGACCAAGTCCTTAAGATATTCATAGAGGTTTGAGATGGGATGATAGATGCTGAGTGGAGGTAGATGGAGGAGGTTAGCTTAGGGGCCATGAGGCATTATCAACACCTACCATGAGATGCAGTGATGATTGTTGCACTCATCGAGAGATAGGATACTACTACAAACACATTCCTATTGCTAACTAGGGAGATGCTGATACTATTGAAGGATGTCTATAGGATCACTCAGCTTTTGATTTAGGGGGAGTCAATCTACCATGTTGAGATTAATGAGCAAGATTATTTCATGGACCTAATATATATTACAGATCATGTCTAGGCCAAATACCATATTGGTGGAGTTTTCTATGGGCTATTATATTAGAGGAACCCATAGGATAGATGCCTTATAACCATGATGATGATAGGTATATCCTATTTCATGGTGCCAAATTTAAGTAGAGGATGGTTTCCATGCTTATTATTGGGAGTGCTAGTAGAGATGATCTTAAGGAAGATGGTTTTTGGATGGGCCCTAGTATTGTTGGTGTAGATATATAGAGAGCTATGGGCATTTAGAGTGTAGAAATAGTATGGGATTGGCATCAACATCATGCTCCATTTTTAGGAATGTGAACATATATAGATATTGAGAATACTTAGGATACCTTAGGATGGTTATGTGTTGACTGACTATAGGGTTAGTTTCATGAGGTGGAAAGGTGATTATGAAATTTCAAGAGCTGTGGTTGACTTAGAGATATAGATTGGTTTTGAGATTCCCTAGATGGTTTGGTGGTAATAGACATTATATAAAGGCCTTATGTTAGTTTCCCCCTTTGGATAGGTTATAGGTACCACACTCTATCATTATAGAGATGGTGGTGGGTGTATGGTTTATAGGATGGTGAGACTGAGCACATTTTAGTAGATCAAGTATGGAGGTAGATCATACTATTACAAGACATTCCACCAGATGTCCCTTGATATGACAGGGAGGATTTAGAGTACCCACTACTAGAGCCATAGCCAGATGTGATTTTGTTAGATTATGAGGAGATTATATTGAGAGCTCCTATAGATGATGTTAGGGTTATAAATAGATACATGGGATGGTATCATACTAGGTATGTAGCCACAAATTTTGGATGGGGAGATGGGGGCTAGTAGCCCATGAATGTGGACCCTTCAAAAGTATAGGGTGGAGGGTAAGATGATCAAAAAATAATATCCCTTGTAGTGGAATAGGTCTAGGTGATACGTTTACAAGGATATGTGACTAATTTTCAAGTGTAGATAATTACCTTATAGGGATAGGTTGCTACTCTAATTAGTGATCATGATCAAGGGAGAGCCACCCATGGGTTAGTCATGTAAGAGTAAGATTCATTGAGATAGAAAATAGAGGTGGCCATAATAGGGGTAGGAGGACTAAATGATTTAGTTTTGAGGACACAACACTTAGTCACTATTGAAGATCTTAGATATTATGAGGCTATGGTGCTAGCCCAATTTATAGATGCAATGAGATATGGGGAGTATAGGGCTAGCATGGCTGGTAATCTAGTAGTAGCTACTCTAAGTCAGTGGGCATTAATAACAATATAAGTAGGTACATCAAGGGGTCCACCACTAGATGGTGAGGTAGGTATAGGTGGTTTTGGTTCTAGTGTTCTAGGTGCTTGAGAGATGATATTTTTATGATTTATTTTTTATATGTATATTTTTATACTGGCCTATGTGTTGATGATGCAAGATGTATTTATGACAGAGAGACATATATTATGACATGTCTCATTTTAATATGTAATTTATTTATTTGATGATGTTTATGATTATGATGATAATGCAGATTATGAGCATGTTGATGTGATGTTGATGATTATGCATACATGTTATGATGATGTTTATGATTATGTTTATGATGATTTTGACATTTTTAGTTTAGGAAAGATGATGTGATGGTATATTTTTTGATGTGTATTATGTGATGATGATGTTGACTATGATTATAATTTTAGTTAGGATAGTGTTTATGATGATGATGGTAGAGTAGTTTGATGCCTTGTGTTTATTTAAAAAAAAAATCATTTTAGGGGTAAGATGTGATGTGATAATGTAATCTATAGATAATATTGGATATGATAAAGTTTGAAATTGTTACTAAGGTTAAGATGAGGTCATAATGTTGTAGTATTATGATGTGTTTGTTTTGATTTTATGGTTTTGGATAATGGTTTTGGTGTTATGATAAGATATGGTCTAGGATTGTTTTAGCCTTGAATGTTTTGAAAGTAGACAAAGAAATAAATTATGAGACATATGTTCATATGAACTAATTTATGGATAAGAAAGAGGCATGATACTCTAGTTAGTGAGGACACATCAATAGGAAACCATAGTTAGATTGACTTAGTGGATAAAAACTTATCAAATTCTTCACAAGAACATGATTTGATTGAGAAAGAGGGTGTCTTAATCACTTTGTATAAAGTAATCTCATAGTCCCTTGAATTCATAAAAGTAGGAAGGGAGGGTAGGTGATAAGTAGGAGGTTGAGTGTTAAATGGGTGTAATAGTAACCTAATGTGGGTTATCTTTTCCCTTCTATAGGTGACTAAAGAGCCATAATAGATAAGTCCATGCCCTATTATGATATGTAGACTAATCAATGCGGGAATTATACCAATGCCATGTATAATATTTGATTGTGGCATGATGGGATACTATGTAGACTGATCGATGTAGGAAGTCTGCCAATGGAACTTCTAAGAGCTGATTGTGGCTTACATATTTTGATTTTGATAGATTTTTATTTGTTGTTTTTGTTATTTTAGTAAGGTGTTGAATTTTATTGATGTAGGAAGCTTCAAATGATTATTTCTTAGCCATCCTTCAAGGGAGTGGTCTAAAATTTGATTTTTATAGCTATCCTTCTAGTGAGCGGTCTATTTTTAAGAAACTTTGAATTATGGGGCAACTATCCTTCAAGGGAGCAGTCCATAATTACTAGAGTTATGAGTGATTTTGTAATTTAAATTAGACATGGATAGGTCTACTAGATTAAAAGGTTTACCTGTATAGAGGCAAGACTTTAGCATAAAAGTTTACTAGTAAATGGAAGGATGGGTTGAGAGACAACTAACCATGGGATTCCATCTATTAAGAGATGAAAAGTATCCATGAGAACCATGCTATGGATAAAGACATGGTAACCATACTTAGGATTAGGTTTTATCTATGATGGATGAATCACATAGTTCTATGTTATAATCAATTATTCCCAAAGGATAAAGGAAAATGTAGGGGAAAGGAGGTAAAAGTATTGTGAACCAAGAGATGAGCTTAAGTTAGACTCAAAAGTGAGTTTGATCCTATTTAACAATAGAAAGGATGTAAATGTGAATCATTGATAGGCTCAGGTTCTAGTTTTCCTTTGATAGAGGATGAATGGTAAGCATTAGATCCATACTTATGTGTAATAATATAGGGTCCTAGCCAATTAAAAGTAAACTTGCCTTTCTTGGTATTCTCCATCTTAATTACATGTTGATTTTCTTTAAGGATGAGGTATCAGATGTTGATTTCTCATTTTTTCAAATGTTTGTTATATGCACATTGGATTCACTCTTGATAAACACAAAGATGATTGAGCATAACAAGGTGATGCTTGTCAAGAAGTTCTAGTCATGTGAGGCATTCTTGATGATAGTCACTCTCAGAGAGGATCTCATGTAAGGATATGCAAATTGATGGAATTTAGACTTCAAGAGGCAAGACTAACTTGGCTTCAAAGAGGAGGGAGAAAGGCGTAGCTCTTGTAAAGATTTGGATTCTACTATGATAGGCCCATAAAGTGAATGGGATATGGAGGTACCAATCCTAACCAAAAGCACTGACCAACTTTGTGAGCATTTTGATGAGGGTTTTGTTGGAAGCTTCCACCTATACATAATCTTTTGGATGATAAGGTGATGAGAAGCTTTATTTGATGCCAAAATCATCACAAATCTCTTAGACTTTCTTATTTTTTAAGGACTTGCCATTATCAATAATGATTTTTTGAGGGATACTGAAGTAATAAATGATGTGGTGGTTGATAAAATAAATGATATTTTTGTCTTTGGTTGATATAATCAGGATGACTTCCACCCATTTGGTGAAATATTCCATAGAAATGATGATATATTGATGTCATTGTGAAGAATGGGGGTTGATTTCCCCAATAAGGTCAAGACCCTATTGTGAGAAGGGCCAATAATTTTGAGATACCTAAAGACCATGAGGAGGTGCATGATGAATATTAGCATGTTTTTGATACTTGATGCATTTTTTGACATAGTCATAGCAGTCTCGATTAAGTGTGGGCCAATATTAGCCTAGGCAAAGAATATGTTTGGCAATAGCCAAGCCATTAAAGTGTCCCCCACAGATGCCATCATGTGCTTCTTTGATGACATGAGAATCATCATGAATATGAAGGAAATAAAAAGGAGGCCATTTAATCCTTATTTGTAAAGGATTCCTCTTAGTATGGTATAACAAGAGGTACCTTGGATAAAAGCTTTACATGCATTATTTGAAAGATCAAGAGGGAGAATGTCAAGGTTAAGGTAATAAAAAAATTGATTATACCAAATATCAGAAGGTGATGTTTCCACTTTAAAAATGGTAATAATATTATAGCTAATATAATATGGTGTGATGAAGTGAAGGATGGTGAAAAATAGTTTAGATTTGATAGGTTGTGATGGAATTTAGCATGTGAGGGAGGCCATTATGTTTGCAAATTTATTGGTGGATCAAGAGACTAACTAGATAATGTAGTGATCAAATGATGCCAAGAGTACATATACAAGTTGTTTTTACTTCAATAGGACATCATTTTTACATTGATATGATCTTGTGACTGGGTTGATGATGAGTTAGGAATCCCCAAAAATGTTGATTATTTTGATCCCCAAAGCTAAGGTGGTTTGAAGACCTATGACCAAGGCTTTGTATTCAAATACATTATTGGTGTATTAAAAGTCAATTTTAAAATAAAGGGGAAGATGTTATCCATTAATGGGAATGAGGATTACTCTAGCACCCCCATAATTTTTGCATTTAGATCCATAAAAAACCATGGTCATTTGGTAAGTAGGTTTCTTCAGAGAAAGAGTTGCAATAGACTCATCTATAAAGGAAAGAGGAAGAGGTTGATTATTTGGTAAAGGAGCATCAGCCAATTGGTTAGCAATGACCTATCCTTTAATGGAATTTTTTGAGATAAAATCAAGATTGAACTCATCTAGAAGCATGATCCACATAGCCATACATTGGTTTTGATATGGCTTAGAGTGCATATACTTGAGAGGGTTAGTGTTAGTGATCACATAGGTTTTGAGATTAAGAAGATAATGATAGAATTTGGAGGCTTTAAATACTAAGGAAAGACAAAGTTTGTTAGGATGGGTATATGGGGTTTCATATTCAATTAAGGTTGCCTTGTAGACTATAAAGTTGTTTTAGGTTGGTGGGAGGAGGCATCTCTAAAATGGCTCTGACTTTAGCAGGATATATTTTTATTCCATGAAGAGAAATGATAAAGCCTAAAAGTTTTCTTGATAATACCCCAAAAACACATTTCTTTGGATTGAGCCTAACATGATAGTGAATTAGTCATTCAAAGATGATATCAAAAACAATGAGGTGATCCTTGTGATCTTTGAATTTCCCAAAAAGATCATCTACATAGTCCTTGATAATTTTGCTGATGAGATCATGAAAGATATAGGTCATGGCCTACTAATAGGTTTCCCCTACATTCTTTAGTCTAAAGGGCATGACTTTATAGTAGAAAGTTCCCCATGGGGTGATAAAAGAAGTTTTATGTTGATCTCTAAGGGCAATCAAGATTTGATTGTATCCTAAGAAACCATCCATGAGAGATAAAATTTCATGGCTAGTCATGAGATCAACAAGTTGGTTGATGTTAGGTAGAGGAAAGTCATCTTTAGGGAAAGTAAGGTTAAGGTCATGAAATTTAATGTAGAGGTGAAGGGCCCATATATATTTGGTGATGGTAACAATGTTAAAGACCCATTATGGATATTTAATGGACTGAATGAAGTTAACTGATAAGAGGAACTAAAGTTATTTAACAAGAAGAGCTATGTGGGGATGCATGTGGTGATGTTTTCTCCAAACTAGCTTCACCTTAGGATGGGTGATGATTTTATGGGGGGTGATAGAAGGGTCAATTTTGGGCATGTCCTGGTAAGACCAAGAAAATGATATATTATAGTCATGAAGGAAAGAAGGGTAGTCTTGTTGCTCTTCAAGGGTTAAAGATTGGCCTATTCTGATGATATGAGGGTCCTCTTGGGTACCTAATTTAACATCAATGGTTGATTCATTTAGCATGGTTTGGTTTTCATAAGGGAGAGATTTATGGATATAAAAATCCCTTACACTGAGATAGGTGAGAATGGAATTGTCATCTTGATGTTGAATGGTGTTAATAGTGGGTGAGTCATGTTCAATCATTTTTGGGTAGATGAGAGGAATGGTTTTTGTTCATCCCTCCTTTTGATATATTCAAGGGCCTAAGATAAGAGTATTGATAAAAAAAATTAGATGGGATGATGTCAGAGTCCTCAAATTGGGAAGATGGGGTTGATGAGGATGGAATTTCTTTGATGGGGGTAGCAATGGGTTTTGGTGATGTGGGTTCTTCTAGTGGTTTAAACCTGAGACCTAAGAACTCACAAGGTTTTTGGGTTTTCATAAAATGTAACTCCTGAGGTCCTTATTCATAGAGGCCAAGACCAAACCCCTTCCAAGTGCACTGATAAAGGTAGGCTTTGGCAAAGGCTAGGTTACATAGGTAAGAAAATTCAAATGTGAATGGTTGGATATATGGAGTGGTGGTGAGAGTGAGAAGTGGTTGATTAAGTCCCCCATAGACAGAACTCATTTGATTGTTGGGGAGCCCAAAAGAGACAATGGTGCTGATGTTGGGGTCATATGAAGGCTCATTTTGAAGATTTACATATTCATGCATAGTAGGGAAAGCATCTAAGGCTAGAAGGCAATATTGCAAAAGTTATAGATGCTAAAAAGTGGATTACAAGGGGTCTTCAATCAGAATCTAAGAGGAGGGTATGGTTGAGCTAGTTGATGCTTCATCATTGTTATGGATATAGGTATTGAAGGTTTGGGTTGGCATGGTGGTTTAGTTAAAAGTGGGTTTCAAGGAAGATGAAGGGGGAATAGGAACATAATTAGGTCAATATGTCATATTGTAAGAGGAAAAAAGACTAATATCTACTTTGATTGTAATGACTTGTCCTTCATGCTCAAATTTGACACATCAGTATAGGGTGGAAGGGATGAAAAACATAGCATGGATCCAAGGGCATCTGAGTAACACATTATACTAAAACTCTCCCTCTACCACAGAAAATAGTTTAAGAATGGCGTGAGTCCCCGAGTGGATATGGAAGACAACTATCTCCAAGGTAGTGGCCAGGGTATCATTGAAGGAGTGGATAACTACCATGATTTATTACATGATGTTTTTAGGTAGTTGGAGTTAGTCATATGCATGGTAGGAGATGATTTTGAAGATATTTCCCCCATCAATCATAACTCTCTTGATATGTGTTTGATTGATGGATGTTATGATGAAAAGGGGAAAATTAAGATCTTTATTATGATAAGGCAGTATTTCATAATCCTAAAAGGTGATGAGGGAATAATGAGGGAGAGTTTCAATAAAGGATGCAAGAGGTTACAGATAGTTTAGTTGAACTTCTATGGAATATATATCCTAAATTAATGCTTGGTGATGTTGAAGTGAGGTGTTGATTAGATCATAAAGACACATTTTTCATTAGTGTTTGGTGAAGTTGTTTTAACACATGCCATTGGTTGAATGGAATAGGTTTGGAAGGTGGATATCAAAAAATGGAAACTTTGGGTTTTGATGGTTGTGAAAGGTGATGGTGAAGATGCTTGGGTTTGGTTGGTAGGTTGAAAGGTCAAAGGTTAAGTCCATGGGATAACTACTTTGACTTTCTCCTTATCCTTTTGTTATGCCTAGGAATAGGTAACCATATGAATAGTGTGGATAAGGGGACTTGATGTTTGCTTATATTCCTCCTCTCTGCTCTTAGGTGGGGGTGAGGGAGTAGGTTCTTGTTGGATGGATTAGTTAAGTAGTGGAGCAGATGATTGGTTCAATAGAGGTTTCTCTAATACATCATCTTCATTCAAAAATCTATGAATAAATGTTTAGAGATATTTATAGTTCTTTGTATCATGTCTATGAGTCCTATGGTAAAGATAAATCATATTATCATTGAACCAAGTTGATTTAGGATAGGATGTGTCAAAGGGTTTGATTGGAAATAGGCTAATAGAAGAGGTTTGAAACAACCTTTGTAAGATGGACATGTAGGATTCCAACAAAGATGTTATAGGTATGGAAATTTGGATTCAAGGAGTGGGAACTTTATTGGGCATAGGCTTCTTCATGGAAGTAGTAGTTGGAGGGATGATTTTGGTTGGTGGTTTTGGTTGGGTTTGCTTGGTTATGAATGGCTTGGGGGTTAGAAATGTGGATGTGGAAGTTTTAGATGATGAAGTTTTGGTTACATGTGGTAAGGTAGATGGGGATATATTGGTTAGGAATGATGAAGAACTAGAGGATTTGGTAGTTATAGGAGGAGAAAGGGGAGATGGTTTCTTGGATGAAGAATAGGTAATGGGGATAGTGGAAGGATGTGATCTTAATATAGAAGGTAAGTGTGAAGGAGGTGGTATGGGTTTAGTTTGAGGTGGAGGTTTGGGTAATACTTCCTTATTAATGGACTTAATTGGATTTATCTTTGGTGGGATTGATGGATTTAAGTCCAATCTCAAATGAGGGTGAGTGTGACTAGGTGTGGGAAGAATCCCTAGGTTTTTGATTGGTTTGGTGAAAGGAGCATAAGGTGACTTAGAAATTTTAGGTGGATGTGTTTGAGATGGTTCATATATGACTTTAAAAGAGGTATTTTGTGGGGTGGTAACAAAGGGTTTAAGTGTGGACTCAAGTAAAGTTAAGGAGTCAGATTTGCTTTGATTCAAAAGGCCAAGTTAATGCCAAAAGGTGGCTCTATCAAAGTTAAGTTGGGATGTGAAATCTAAACATTGGACTAACCTAGATAAGGGATTATAAATGGGTGTAGTTACTTGATCATTGGTCTCAAAGATTAATTCCTTAGGTAGGAAGAAGGAATGGTTTCAGTGGAAGGTATGGTTTTAGTTTTGGTATCAGTGGAAGGTTCCAAAGGTGGTGATTGGGTGGATGAGGTAATAGTCTCTTGGGGAATGGATTCCAAAGAGGACATATATGGTTCCATGATTGGAAAGATAGTTATGGTCACTTATTTATCTTGGACATCCAAACAAGTATGTGATTATACCACTTAGATTAGAGGGGTAGAGGAAGTGGTTGAAACAATGGTTTCTTCCTTGGGTGTTTCCACCAAAAGAGGGGTAGATAAAGCTATGGTCGCATCAAGTGTAGAGAGAGAGGTAGTTGATTCCTCATTTGGGTATCTAAAAGAATAGGTGGTGAGTTGGTTTCCTCTATTTGGGTGATTAAGGTAATGGTCTCTTCAATAGTGGTCACATTATTGATAACATTGATTATATGCTCCTCATGTGAGTTAGATGATTAGGGTTTATTATCATGATGTTGGGTAGAAGGAACGTGATTTGGGAAAGGCCTATGAAAAATGTCAAGAGGTTGATTAGGAGGTGTATTAGGGTTATCAAATGTAATATATCTACTATCAATTTGGTTTTGGATAAGATTTTTAAATGTATTACATCTATTAATGTCATGTAAAATAGTTTGGTGAAAGGCGCAATGGTCATTTTCATTATACCATCCAGGTATGGGGTGATAAGATTTAAATTATTGGGGTGGTTTAATTGGTGGAATTTGAATAAGGTTGGATTTTTGAATTTTATCCAAAATATATGCATATGACTCCCCAATGGGAGTATATTCTCTTTAAGGTGCTTGCTTTTGGGTTCAATTTTTTTGATAACAAGATTTAGAAGAATTTTTTTGATGTGATTTGTTAACAGTTGGAAGTGGGGAAGTTTTTAGAACCCCTGACTTTATAGATACTCTTGCTTTAGTATTGGATTGGTTGGTGGTTTTGGTAGAGGGAGGGTAATTGGGTTTAAAAGTAGAATTCTTATTCTATAATTTCAATTTCCCTTCATCAATGGCATGGTTTTCAAGTTTTTATGCCACGGTGAATGCCTCATTAAATGTTCAAAAAATTTGAACTTGAAGAGTGGGTGCAATATTGTTAGCACAACCCTTAGAGAAAAGTTCAATTAATTCAGGTTGGGTTAAAGTGAAGGAAAGTTGGTTAATGAGGTCTCTCCATCTAGCCACAAAATCAATAATTGACTTATCATCAAATTATTTGATATAATAGAGGTCAGTTATAGAAACCTTTTTAGTTATATTTACCAAGAAATCTTCTAACAAGATTTGGGCTAGTTGGGAGAAGGAGAAGACAGAGTACGTAGGAAGATCACTATAGAAATTAAGGGTAGGGTCCTAATAAATAAATTGGGAAGATTCAGAGAAAGAGAGCATCATCATATGAAATCTAGTAACAATAATGGTAGAATGATCTCAAATGTTATTGGGGATCCTCCTTACCTTGGAATTTTGAAAATTTATGAGATTCCCATTGAAGAGGATAAGAGTGGATGGGGATGAATGGATGGATAGGTTCATTGAAAATTCGGTCATAGGATAAAAGTTTATGAGATCCAAAAATAAATGATTCCAAATTAGTCATTTTTTATATTAGCATCTTGATCAAATTTGACTAAAGTTGGGAAGATGTATAATTGAGGGGTACATTCTATTAGGGTTGAGTGGTAGATATATAAGGATAGATGGTAGAAGGAATTATATAGGCCACATATTGGTAAGTGGTGACAATAGGTTGATATGGTACCACATAAGAGCTTATTATCACAAATGGTTGGGTGGAAGGTGGTATGTACCCATATTGATAGGTTGTAATAGGTACTTATTGGGGGATGGATGTGGGTTGACTCAAAGGTATGGTTTGAGTGGAAGGTGGAGGTTGAGTAGGTTGAGGTTGGGTGGTGACACTAGTTCTGATAGGTGGAAGTATTTGAGGTATAAAAATCACTAGGTTATGAAATGGGGTGGATTTTATGGGAGTAGTTATGGAAAAAGGAAGGGTAGAAATAGGAGTGGAAGATAAACCCACCGTAGGTGGAGTATAGGTAACGAGAGGTAAATTTGAACCCATATGGGAGGTATGGGGTATGGTATGATTTATTTGGTTAGAAGTTGGGACACTAGATTGGGCTTGGGTAGTAGTGGTGGATGGAATGTTGGAAGAAGATGAGGCTTGGGTTATCAAAGGTTGGGTTGAGGTAGTACCCACCATAAGGTGGGAAGGCATACCATAAGGAAGATCCACATGAGGAACTAAAGCTAAAAGGGATGGTTGGGTAAGTTGTTAAGATAATGTTTAAGGGTAGTTAGATTGTTATCAAAGAAGGAAATGAAATCATCATCACCTTTCGATACAACTAGGATTCTAGTAGGAGGGGAGGAAGGGTGATGAGAACCTTCAACATCAGAAGTGTATTCCTTGGAAGAAGAAGAGGATGGTGGTGGTTAGTTGGTTTGATTTATCAGTTGTTATTTGGTAAAGACCATATGAGAACTTGGGGGATATTATGATGAAACTCACACCTCAAACAAAGAGCAACCAAGAAGAATTTAAATAAATCAATGTTAGGAACCCCTTATCTAATGGAAGCATAATTGATTACTTTCTTATAAGCAATTAAACATGGAATTATACCAGAATGATTAAGTAACTAGAAACTTGAGACAACAAAGAATTTGAGAGACAATACACACTCTTGTATTAAATACTACTAGAAGAAAATACAATAAGGAAGATGCCACTTCTTCCTCCACCTCAAAGGCTTGCCACACCTCAAGACCTTCTTCCCTCTCTCTCTTGCTCAACACAACAAACTCAATAGCCTGAGTTGTTATCCCCTCCTTGAATACTTCAGCTGATCTCCTTAACCTTACACCTGTAGATCTCCTTGACCTTGCTTCAATGCTTCAATACTTTACTTGCTTGCTTGATTTACAATACATGCCTCATGGGTCTTTAAATAGAATCCCATGCATACAAAAATAGAACTCTAATTAAAATAATTAGACACGTAGCTTGTGACCATAATTAGTCATTTAACATGCAAACACTCGCTTCACTTAACTGACTGTTCGTCAATAGCAATTCTAAAATGCCATAGGTGACCGACATCGGTCCCTGTCTATCTAGTGCTGACTGACGTCGGTCAACTTCTTGCCGATGCCAGTTGCCTTTTGCACTGGTAATGACCAATGTTGGTCATGATGCCAATGCTGGTACTTTGGATCTTTAGCAACCTCCTATTTCTTCATGTCTATAACAGTTGAAGCTTTTAGCTCCACACCCTAACAATCTCCCACTTGGAGATAAATAGCTGCAACTATACCTGTACCTATACACCATCTACTTTGTTCCCTTGGCTTTGTATCCCTCTTCAATGTCACTCTTAAAGACCAACCACCACAAAACCTGTGATGTTATACCTGTCACTTATGCCAAAAGAATTTTGTTGCTCCCAAATTCTTCATGACATACTTCTGAACCAGCTTTACCCTTAGCTCAAAAAACTCCCTATATATAAAACCCTGCAACAAGCAACACAATATAGTAACAGGATAATGTAGCTAATATTATCCAACCTAGTAAAGATAAAATACAATGGTCAAACCTCCATTGTCTTGCAGCCTAATCAAGACCATATACCATAGCCTTCTGTCTCACGTGTCCATCCACTCTCTTCTCTAACATGGGAATCCATCCCTCATCCAGTGCCTTCTTCCAGCTGACAACTCCACCAACAAATACCTGTTTGGTTCTTCTCCAAGGACTCACACTCCTCATCCATGCCAAGCTCCCACTATTTTTGGATTCTACCTGCATTGCTTTTTCACATCTTCTTAGTTTTTGACCATCAGTAAGCAATATAAAGAAGGTGAACAATGAATATGAGGTTCACTTACCCTTTCTGACCTCCATATGGGTGTTTGAGACTCCTTGACAGCTTGTTGTCCACCCAACATCCGTTCTAGTGACCGATCTTGGCCATCTCCCAATCTACTCCTGACCAATGTTGGTTCCCTACACTGACCCTGACTGTCAATGTCATTTCCCTGGCTGATGCCGGTGTCCCCTCTACTGATGTCAGTTCCTACCTAACCAACGTCAAAATTCTCTGCTTGACTCTACCGACCCTGCTAGTCTGCACATGATCGATGTCGGTATTTGCCTGACCGACATCAGTCCCAAGTGACCGACATCAGTGTCTGTGTGTTCCTATAAGTGATGAAATATTCATCCACGAGCTCATCTTGGATCAAACCTCTGTCCATACTGCCCTGCTCAGAATTATTCAACCCCTGTGATTGATCTCTGTCCTTCATCTCCTCCATAAACACCAAGGCTTCTTTGTTCTTGTCAAAAGCATCAAATTTCCTTTTCCTGCAATGAACTCTATCTATTCTTTCTGAATCTGAACACATACCTTTTGAATCAAGAACATCCATTCCCTTCTTATTCATGTGACCAAGCCTATTAAGCATCCCTCATCACCCAACCTTCCTACAGAAACCAAACTCTGCTTCAGAACTGGGACATGCATGACCTCCTTCAACACCCATGTGTTGTCCATCTACAATCTCAGCTACACTTTCCCTTTGCCAACTATTTGACAAGGCGTACCATCCCCTAAATAAAGCATTCCAAAGTCTCCATGTTCATACTCATGGAAAAAATCTCTATTTTGGGATGCATGAAAAGAACCAGAATCTAAAATCCAAGATCCTACCTGACTATCCAAAGAAAGTATGAGAGCATTCCGTACCATAATATTTGCATCCTTTGCTTCTTCATTACCTTCATGTTGATTCTCTTTATCCCTCAACCAAAACTCCTTCTTTGTGTGTCCTTTCTTTCCATAAAACCAATAGGTGACACCTCTGGATTCGGATCTCCTTCCCACCTTTGACCTTGATTTCCCTTGCTCTACCTTCTCTCTTTGCCTTCCCCTACTTTTTGCACTTAGAGCATTCCCTGATGATTCACCTGTGCTTCTCCTACATATTTCTTCATTTAAGATCACACTCACAACATCATCAACTTTTAAGATTTTAGAAGCAGATGCAGAATTACTTACTGCCATAACCAAACTATCCCAACTTTCAGGTAAGGAGCATAAATTTAAAAGAGCCTTTACTTCATCATCAAAAACAATATTGACTGAAGCTAACTGGTTTACCAAACCATGGAACTAAGATGAGTATGTACTGATCCACCTTCCTACATTTTCAAAGTAAATAACTACTTCATAAGAAATACCTTATTAGAAGCTGAGGGATTTTTGTATAAATTTGCCAAGGATTTTATCAACTCTTCCATTGTCTTGCACTGTGATAAGTTGGAAATCACAGACGATGCAAGGCTCAACCTTATGGAACCCAGAGCCTTCTGATTAAGAACACTCCATTCTTCATCCTTCATATCTGTGGGCTTGCATGCAACCCCACCCAATGGTAAGTACAAATCCTTCTGATACAGATAATCCTCTATTTGCATCCTCCAATGTTATTAATTCTTGCCGTTAAACTTCTCCATTCATAGCTTACTTTCTTTTGCCATTACTGAAGTCCCACTCAATCAGAAACCCTGTGAATGACTTGTAATCAACAAATAATAACCTGCTCCCTGCAAACTATAGCTCTAATACCAACTGCTAGGAACCCCTTATCCAATGGAAGCACAATTGATTACTTTCTTATAAGCAATTAAACACAGAATTATACCAGAATGATTAAGTAACTAGAAACTTGAGATAGCAAAGAATTTGAGAGACAATACACACTCTTGTATTAAATACTACTAGAAGAAAATACAATAAAGAAGATGCCACTTCTTCCTCCACCTCAAAGGCTTGCCACACCTCAAGACCTTCTTCCCTCTCTCTCTTGCTCAACACAACAAACTCAATAGCCTGAGTTGTTATCCCCTCCTTGAATACTTCAGCTGATCTCCTTGACCTTACACCTGTAGATCTCCTTGACCTTGCTTTAATGCTTCAATACTTTACTTGTTTGCTTGATTTACAATGCATGCCTCATGGGTCTTTAAATAGAATCCCATGCATACAAAAATAGAACTCTAATTACAATAATTAGACATGCAGCTCATGACTATAATTAGTCATTTAACATGCAAACACTCGCTTCACTTAATTGACTATTCGTCAACAGTAGTTTTAGAATGTCACAGGTGACCGACATCGATCCCTATCTGTCTAGTGCTAACTGACATCAGCCGACTTCCTACCGACGTTGGTTGCCTTCTGCACTAGTAATGACTGACATCGGTCATGATGCCGATGCCGGTACTTCTAGATCTTCAGCAACGTCCTGTTTCTTCGTGTCTACAACAGTTGAAGCTTTTAGCTCCACACCCTAACAATCAATTCATACACTAAAATTACATTTATCCTAGGATTCCTTTTTCATCACTTTTGGATTATGCCTTAGAGAGTGTGAAGATGAATTTGGATTGTAAATTAGGTACTAAAGAGGGAGTCTATGGCTGGTTTTAGGTTGTTCAAGTACTCAAGAGAGAACTTTGTATTAAACTTTGGTACATGGATTGGTATTAGGGCCTACCCCACTCAATGCATGGTCTCATAGTGGTAAGAGTGTTGGGTGCTTAGCCAAAATATACCAATTTCAAAGTTTATACTCAACCAAGGAGATGAGTTGGTTCTCCCTTTGGTGGTGAAATCTAAGTAGGATAGCCAGGAAAGGGTAAGTTTTATGTTAGTTGATGAAATCCTAGTTGGGCCTTATCTTAGGTATGTTTTATGTGTTAATTGTTTTGTGGTTCAGTTTAGTGTGTGATAACAAATGTGAAATCTATGATAAATTAATTTTCCTTAAGTAACTAGATAAACTAAGATCAATAAGTAATCAATAGATGCAAAAGGTTTATTTTAAACCCAAAAAAAAAATTCAGATTTCATTTGATGAGCATATAATTAAGGAATAAAAAGGAACTATGTCCCATCGTGCATGCCAAAATGTTTCAATTTATTTTCATCATTTCCTAATTTTGAAAGTAAATAAAAGAAAACTAGTAATATGGTGTGTAAAAGAATACCAGGTTAAATGTGCACATAAATCCAGATGAAGGTGGGAACTCCTCTTTTAATAGGAAGGAATTAACTACAAATATCACATACACTTGAAAGGGGGTTTTTAGATGGTTGGTTGAGTGGATTGCCTAGCGTGTACTAGATCCAAAAAGCATAATGCTTACTAGGAGGCTATGAATCCACTTTTATGATAATCAAGTCTGAAATGATAAAAGAAGATACTTGAATTTACTGATAATGAATTAAATATATGTAAGAAAGAATAGATAAATTTATTGTTAAATAAAATGATTAAATTTGATTTTAGGATGGTTAGGGTGTGGTTCAAAAAATTATAAAGGGTCCTATGGTTAGAGGGAGAAACAAAAAGTGGGGTTTGATTTGGGGTAAAGGGATGGAAATGACTTTCTAGAAAATGAGGCCATAGTGAACCATCGGTAGTTAGGAGAACCATCGGTGATTAAGGTAGATTGTCAGTGGTTGGAAACCATCAATGGTTGAGAATGACCATCGATGGTTAGTTTACCATCAGTGGTTACCTATGTAAATCTAGAGGTGATCAGAACATAAAGTATAGATTTGAAATTTGGACAAATAGAGATTGGATATGGGGTTAGAAGGTGGAAGATGAGGTATTGGTAATTCTAATAATATAGAGAAGTTAAAAGAAAGATTAAATAAAATTAGCATAAGATATTTAAAACTTGGTGGAGGAATCCTGAAGTAATGTGGCCAAAGCGATGGTACTTCAAGCCTTTGAAAGTGATTTTGATAGAGTTTTGGGTCTCCAATGATATTTATCTCTTGCTAATAAGTACATTAGATACCTATAAGAAATCTTGAGTATAAGATAATAGATTATGGATTGCTTCCCCTTTCACTTACTCCTCTTCTCCTTTTATAAGAATAAGTTCCTAATTGAAATAGAGGAAGTTATTAATTTGATGGAGGATAAATTTTCCAATCCTCATCATTTTAAAAGCTTGATTTAAAGGCAAATTTCCATTCTTGAAGATGTTAATCTCACATAAAGTAGTCAATGCTTTAAAATTTAAAGCTAGTTTGTGGGAATAACCATTGATGGTTAGGATAATTATCGATGGTTATCCTGACCATTGATGGTCAAGGGGCTAGAGGAGAATTGGTGGGAAAAAGGTGAATTAAATGATGTGTTTGAGGGGGTTTGATAAGGTTAAGTTGAAAATGAGTCTAGTTGACTAGATGGTCTACTAGAAGCTAAGTGGAATGAGGGTCTAAAGGTAATGCGACATCAAAAAATGTCATGTGAAATTTTTAGGTGTCTAAAGATACATATAACCATCCTTAGAGTTAGGAGGAGGAAGAGGCTCCCTTATATCCATTTTAAATGTTCTAAAAATTGATATGAGAATAGGATAATAAAGTTATGAAATTGGTAAGGAGTAATCAATCATGGTACAATAAGGATATAGTAATTTTAGAATATTGGCTGAGTATTTTGAAAATATAAGATAGTTTTTCTATAAAAATTGGAAATGAGATGAGCCCAAAAAAATAGGGAAATAAAAGTATAATTTACAACATGCAAGTATAAATTTACTAAAAATAATAAAATGTTAAATTTTTAAAATCCAAAGAATATTTTGGTAAAAAAAATATTATTTTGTCTATATCAACATAGTTATAAAAAATATTTGATTAATTTGCAATTTTATCTATTATAAAACATAAATAGGCCAAATAATGTAAATGTTTCATAAGAAAAACCCTAGAATATTTCCAATAAAGAATTAGTAATTCAGATAAAATAAGAATTTATTTAAAGATATGATAGAGGTTTTTGAATAAAATATTATTTTTGATGAGACCTAAAAAGTAATTACAAAATAAGTACACCATTCATATTTCATATTGATATTTATTAAAAATAGTAAATTAAAAAATTTGAAAAAATCATACTAAATTTTAATGAAAAAATAGGTTTTTAGTATACCAACCTAATTAGAAAATATGTCTGAGGAAATTTAAATGGATTTGTTTGGAGGTTAAAATATGTCAATGAAGGAAAAGTCCACTTGCAAGCATATTCACATAAATTCCTTGTGACCAAAGGAGGTTAAAACCCTAGGGTAAAGTTTTAGATCTAAAAATCCATCACAATAATCTGAAACCGTAGGAGGCTTGGAATCCCTAGATGATAAAAAATTGTATTCACATAGATTAGGTTCACTAAATGTTTAACACTAAAAATATATACTGGGATTATATAGGGTTAAATGGGATAGAGATAGCCTAACGTACAAGGGTGATAAACTATCTCTATAGCAAGCCAATTAGATGTTAAACTTAGATATAACATATGTTGAATTCATTAAATTAAGATAAGATAAAAATATTAAGTAAAACTATACTAGATATGGAAATGATAAATAAGTAATGTAATTATTTTATTTTGATGATGACACTATTTTGGATCTAGAAGAGGTAGGAAGCAGATTGGAAGAAGATTCTATGATAGTTTCCAAATTATAGATTAAGTTCCTCTAGAGTTACATACATTATCATATATAATGGTTATTTATATTGATGTTATTATTTAAACCTAACACAAATGTCCTATATGAAATAACTAGTGAAAAATGATGTGACTACTTGGATTCTTATAAGTTTGTCTTGACCTTTGCTCTGGTGCATTCAGATCTAGGTCATTGACTATTACTCCTCATGAAATTACAAAACCATAGTTTTTTCTTCATAATGACCTTGGAAAAAATGGGTTAGTGAGCACATGGTGTTGAACTAACCCCAAATACCCCTTTATCAATGAGAACTTCTTGCATAACCAATAATTTAAGAGGGCTTATACCTTATTTATCTCTCCCCTATGTGTTGGATTGTGTGTGAATCATGAAATATGTAGAAAGCAAGTAAAATAATGACTTGGCTTATAACTTGGTAAATATATCCCTTGGGATTCTCCTTCAGTACTTTAGACTTGTATATGTGTTGTCCCTATAGCTGATATGGAAATAGGAGAAAATAGTGGAGATTTGCTTAATCAAATTATTAATTGAATGCTTTGATAAGTTACCTTAGGTATTTTCCAAGTTTTGTAGGTGAGGAATGATTGAGGTTTGATTTTGTATTTATATCAATCCTTTTAGAGTAATAAATCACATTAAATCACTTAGGCCAACCATTATGATACATTTCATTTTCATAGTCAATGAATTTATGGCACTAGACACTAGCATCGGAGAATGACACCTATGTCAACATAGGTATTTTTTTAGGATTCTAGTGTCTAGGGAGCAAGAAAGTAGGTATATGCTCAAAACTTGTAGAGGTGGAAGATAAGCAAGTTTTAATCATTCTAAGAAAGCTAGAAGGTTTTAGTCATTAGAATAAGACTAGTTAGACCAAGAGATAGACCAAATGGCACATAATAGAGCATATATAAGACTTTTGAAAGTGGGAAAGGTCCAAAACTAAAAGGGACAACCAAGGTCTGAGTTTACCAAGTATGCAAGACTAAGGTGTTATATAATCCATAAATATCTTCTACAATTTGTATTCTACCTTATCTCTAATAAGTATGTATATTTTAATATATGGATGTATACATTAATTGTGAAGTGACATGGGATATGGTGATTGATCCAAAGGGTTCATTTCATCTTAGGGCCTCTTGCATTTGGGGTTTGGGAGTTTGCATCATATGAGGTCTCTTGTTCCTCATCTTCTATCTTTAATTAGACTGCTTGTCCCATGTTTTCACTAGCTAATCTTCTTCCTATTAAAGTATCTTCTTACTTATCTCTCTAGTGTATTTATTTATTGTGACTACCAATAATTATTTATTAATCACATTAATCTTAAATTTATCATATTTATTTTATCCTATTCATTCTTCTATGTTATTTGTAAAACTTTCTTGTTTAGTACTTATTGTTAGGTTGATTTCTATGGATAATATCTCTTCCCTTAATTATAATATATAATTATCATATCCTATATTAATCCTAATATCTTCACTTCTTCTTTTGTTTCCCATATTCTCCATCCACTATGGGCCAAACTACTCATGATTAGTTGGTCTTTTGCACCCACGGTTTGGAATAATTTGGGTGTTTTAGATAGTGTGTCTAAATATGTTAATCTTTATTACATGTCATTCATCACCTTCATTTGTGTATGATATAACATTTATTATATTATAATTATTTCACTTTCCTCATTTGTGCTTCCCTATGATGTGAATATTAACTCATCCATTTCTGGTAGAGGAATAGTATCAAGATTTTCAATATTGAGACTTCTGCTAGTCAAGGATAGAACATATTTATTTATTATTTTATTTCTTATCATAATTATTTCCTCTCTTTAATTTTTTTATATCTTTCTTAAAATTTTATTTAATTCTCTTATTCTCCATATGATTCTTCATCTCCTGATTCACCATTTTCTCTTAATTATCTTTAATCTATCCTCTTCTACTATCTCTTGTCTTCTTAATTAACCTAATTTTACTTGATACTTACTTCCCTATCCCTATACATCGTTTTAAAAATCTTATAAACATGTATAATATATATTTATAGTCACATATTTTGAGTATCCCACTTCTTTTTGCACACCATCCCTTAGGTGCCCAGCCCTAAAAGAACTGTTTACCCTCTCTTATTATCCCTCTCTCCACTAAGAGCATGTAGATGAGGAGTGTAATTTATTTAGGAAATGTTTCCTTTCTAATTTAAAAAAATTATTTATTAGAATCTAAGCTTTTCTAACCTTATATAACCTAAAATGTGATGAATGAAATGAGAGTCATATCAAACTAGTGATCAACATCTTGGGTTAATGATGTAACAAGGTGTTAGAGTGTCTCATTTTTTTCTAGTCCATTTAATAGGCATTTTAATATGAATTCATCACCCTTATGTGTATTTTTATTTCCAAAATATCAAAGGCCACAAGAATTATTCAAAAGTGACCCAAAATTCTTCTTTGTGTGGTTAAAAGAATGTCACCTTTAATTTTGGTAATGATTTGCCTATTATTTCAACTTATATGTGAAAAAAAGAATTAGTTTTTATTCCCACCACTCTTATATTTATATTAATGCATGATTAAAAAAATACAAAGTATATTTAACTATGGATATTAGTCTACTAAATTCCATGCAGTGCCACCAAATTTTTATAAAAAATCTAGAGTTTTTGGTTGCAGATGATTTTATGTTAAAAGGTTAACTTTAGTGAGATTAATGTATCACAAGGGTTAATATTGGTTATATTTCTTATCATTCACATAAAAAAATATAATTAATTCCTATATTTATAGTAATTCATGCACAATACATGTTATTAAATCATATTGCACCCTTATGAAAGAGTTCTTCAGGATCCTCCACTCTCAATCACAATATGGGAACAACCCTAGGCTATGGGTATCCTATAACAAGGTTAAACCTCTGAAGAAGTTTGGCTTCCTTTTGATGGATCACCTAAACTAATTATTCTAATTGGAAAAGGGTTATAAAGGGGAAAACGGCTCCTAATAAATTTAATTAGGTGATGCACCAAATAAAATCGGAAGACTCCCATAAGCTTGAACCCACACTAGATCAACACAAGACAATGCTAACTCACACAACCTCACAGACTAGCTGATTACATAAGTGTTTCATATCCTAGGTTTAGGAAGAAATGAATGGAAATAAGGAGGGATTATAAGACCCACATTGAATCTAAATTAATTATAGAAATTAGATTAATCCAGACTTGCAAACATCTTGAAAACACCTTAGAAGAGGCAAAGGAGGACAACAGATATGGCATAATCTCCTTGACAAGGCCATCATGTACAACTCACTAAACATTGATCCAAGGTAAGAGATAGGTAAAGAAAGTCTTTTAATGCATCAAGACATAGTTATTACAAATTATTGATAGGGTTTAGCCTTGTCAAGATGAGCATATATTGAAAATATACCTTAGAGAGTCCCTTGCTCTTTAAAATTAGAGAGTCTTTGTGGGAATCCAAAATGTGAGAGAGATAGAGAGAGAAAGAGAGTTTACAAATGGGAAAGAATGGGTAATATAGAGAAAAGGAAAGAAAGAGAGGAAGAGCATGCATCAATAAATCAATTAATGAGATATCACCACCTTTATTAATATCTCTATGACATTTTAATCTAGTTAGGACTGATCTTTCATCAACAAAGTAGCCTTCATTTGTTCTAATATTATTAAATATCTTCTCATTGGCCGAGAAAAATTCACTAAAAGATAATAGTTCTTTAAAGATGATGAGTCATGATCTCGATGAGAAAATAAAATCCTTAAAGGATCTGAGAAGAATTAAATTCTCCACTGCACCCTATAATCCCCAAATCCTTTTGCTTTGATCTTCTATGCCATCTCCCACTTGTTTTCATTATAAGGACAAAGTCTTCATACCCATGGACCTGATAGAGCTATGATTATGTCTACTTTTAATGACTGTAAGTACCTACTTATTAAGGATGTGGCCATTTTGGAAGATAAGACACTCTTTGATATCTTATTTATATGTACATATACTCCATCTTGAATATATATTTACTATAAATTGAAAACCAATCTCATTTATTGGTTTTCCTATAGCTATCATGTCAATGAGAACCTACAAGCTACATACTCTTGTTTTTAACTATACAAGGTTTAAACAAACCTATCCTACATCTAAGATTTAATGGAAATAAAACATCACCATTAACAACCTTGATTATATAACTATGCCTACTTGATGGTGTTTGATTGAGATCTAATGGTAGTACATTCCCTTTGAAACATTTTCTCTTGGTTCAAATTGAACCATGTTTTACTCTACTTGAAATCTCTAGGCTTTGAATTTTAATATTAGTCATTAATATTGATTTAGGTTTCTCATATTGTGCCATCTCTCAGCTTTGCATTCATTCTGTGGGCCTCTTAGTCAATCCTGGCTAGTTTCTATGTTTTCACCATGTGGTGGCCTCACATTCATCCTCAATGATATTAACTCTTTGACCTTACATGTATTGGCAATCTACTTTTACATGGCTTGAATAGGTATTATTGATTTACCCAATAGTTACCATGGTTATGAAACTTGGTATATTCTCATTCATTCTTAGGATATACTAACTATTTGAAATTTCACTCACCATGGATCTACTTTGGTATGATGGATGTGTACCATTGATTAGCTTAGACCCACTAGATTTGTCATTCACCATGTACCATTAGATCCTATCTTAGCTTTTGTGATCTTGAAATTTGTTAGTTTCATGTTAAACCTCAAGATATTTTGGGGTTTTTGAATTCAAATGGCTATTCACCGTGACTTTTGTTTGAATCCCCTGCATACATCTCATTCTACTTGTTTAACTTTAAATTCTTGTAACTTCAGATATATAACTCATCAAGTCACAAAATTTATAGAGAATGTTCAAGACATGAATAACCTCATGTTCATACAATAATTTGGCTTTGAGAGGACTCCTAAGTGAAATTATGAAGTGTGAAACTAGAATAAAATATTCATTTTTACATGACATTTTGATGATGGTTTGGTCCATCTTCTTCACTTACTCAAGTCATTTGATCACTTAGTCAATTAGTAACTCTAATCAGTTGATCTATCTAGGTAGAAACTTGGTATGTGGGCCAAAATTAGACATCTTTAAAAACTCAAAGGGAAGAATGTTGGTTATGCTTAGGAACCCAAACTAGTTACATTATCTAATCCATGGAGTCATAATTCTTTGCTCTTAGCTAACATGAAATGATGAAAGGCTACCCCTCTAGACAAATTCTTCTTTTGAAGTAACATGGATCAAAAGAAACAAAACAAAGTGCCTAAGGGACTTTGAAAAAGGAAACACATAATAGGAAAGGAAACTAACCTAAACAAATCAAGGACAATTTACATACTAAACAAATGTGCACACAAACACTTAGAGAAAAACATGAAATATACTCTAATATATACAATATTATACAACTTACAAGCACCTCCCTCTTGGGTCAAATGGAAAAATATGAGTGTCATTCACTTGTAATAAACTAAGATGAAAAATACCCTACATTGGAGGTACTAGATTTGATGAAATAGGTAGCTTGATGGCCAATAATTTTGATTTGATCTCCAATGGATGAAAAGGAACAAATATGCCTCCAATGTAGGCATACTGATCTAAGTCTTCCAAGCTTGGTTCATGTTGGACTATAGGATCACTTGGTTGATGTTATTATTTACCCTTAAGAAATCCTTGCATGAAGACTTCATTTAGGATCTTAGGAGAATCTACACTTGGTTCACTTGGTGGTTTAAAAATACCATATCCTTCCTCCTTATCCTCATGTAAATTAGGACTGATCATACTTAGAGAATCATGCTCATAAGCTCTTAGAAGGACATGTCCCTTAATTTTTTCTATATATTTGGTTATAACGTTGAATTTTTGCCATAACCCTTCAAATTTTTCAATGGTATGTTCATCAAACTACATCTATTGATCATTTGAGATGTCTCTTTCATCAACCTCACTCAATATTTCATCTTGATCTTCAATTTCAAATGAGGGTTAACTTAACCATTCAAGGTCTACAATATCACACCTATCTTGCTCAAGATTTTATCTACTTTCCTCTTCTTCATTTATGTATAAAGGACATATTGTCACTTGGATTTTCACCTCTTGAGGATATTCCTATCTCTTCTCATCTAAGTGGTACAATGGAAACATCTCACTTGCTATGGGTAAATAATTTGATGAAATGAATCTGTATAAGGGCTAGTTCCCTTGATGCACTCTTTAAAACACTCTCTTACCTAAAAACTTTTGATGAAAAGGGTAAAAAATAAAAACTAAGAAAAATAAAGGTGATTCACCAATATTTAATTTACTCCTATTGAATAAACTTATACTACTTAGAGCTAAACAAAGCTTCTTTCACACAAAACTCAAGATAGATTGTCAAATCAATGTTTCATATGCTAGGTTTAAGAGGTATTTTGACACTTAGGAGGGTAATGAATGATTTGTTTTGGGAAAATAGTCATGAAACACTTCTAAAACACACATAAACTTAAAATATAATACTAATAAAGACTTATAATAATTACTCTTCTGAACATTCTGGTAAATAATCAAAGATAACTTGCTAGAAAAGATCATCTTTTACTAGACAAGACAAACAATATTGAAACAAAAATAAATAATATAAAATGTAAGTAGGAAAATTCACTTGTTTTTTTATTAAAAATACATTCAATTTCAAAATTGGCCAGGGTTTCACCATCAACAAATGGAGGCTGCTCAAAAGAGCCAAAAGAGTCAAAATTTATATCATTTGGAAGAAGGGAATGACAAGGGAAGTCCAAAGGTCACTTGTACACCTATAAATATGATAAAATAGGTTACATTTTCATTATAAATAGACCATGAAATTTTAGGAAGTCCAAGTGTCCATACAAGTCATAAAAGTGATGAAAGTGGCATGAAACTCTTTATCTTGGCTCAAAAAACTACCTTCCTAATTTAAACCTATTTGAACATCCCAAAAATTACTAGGGATAGGTATGATGATTAGGATGAGAGGAAATTATTTCACACATGCCTATCTATGTATTGGTTTCATTCCTACTCATTTAAAAAGTCTTAGAAGGAAGCCTTCACTGCTTACAGTCTAAAAAACTCCTTTTTCTATCACTGCTCACACTTGGCCTAAAAATTGGATTTATTTTCAATAAAAATATATGGGATAGATTTAATGACACCTTTCAATACTCTCCATGTATTTATAATTCTTTAGGTACACCTTAAAAAGGCTCACACATGAAGTTTTCACCCTTCTCACCATTGTGCTCACTATGCCAGTTTTGATTGGTTGAGATGACAGCTATTATTTGAACACTTATAATTTTTTACTAGTCATTAAATTTACATAAGGGTTTATAAAAATTCTATATCTTTCTTCTAAACTTGATTTCATCTCTTGGAACCTCTTAGAACCTATAAAACACATAAAATGGTCAAAAATACCCTATTTTCACCCTATCCATACAATTAAATACATATCAAAAGTATTGGATGAATCCTTAGTTATTCCTCTACAATTTATAATATATTTAATTTTCAAAATATGTCATATGGATATCTCTCCAAGCTTTTTTTCTCCATCCGATCCTGATTAAAGGTCTAGTAGGGTTTTAGGAAATTTTTAGTCTTAAGATTTGTTGATAAATATATGAAATTGGAACTACCAATAGATTACACAAACATGATTTTATATTAACCTAATAATACCTCAAAACTTATTTTATATCCATGCATAGTCTTGGAAAATATATGAGTACTTGAAACCACTCCATCAATATTGTTTCTACCTTTATTGCATGCTTGGACTTATTAAAGTTAAAATTAGATTTCCCAAAGGTTTATTTTAATAAAGACACCTTGTAAATGTCTAATTACATATTAATCACATTTAAAAATCATATTCATATCTCATCAAGAGCTAGAAATGAGGTTGGACCCCCAATTGGTTTTAGGTCCCTTCAAGGCCTAATAGACCTAACATGCATCTAGATAGCTTTGGCTACTTGGGCTAATCTTCCACGGTTTTTTTGGTGTATTATTTATGTTCACACTTCATTAAATATTATAATGTCACCACATAAATTTACCAACACTCCTTTTCACCTTTTCCTTCTATTCACCAACTAGGCCTAAAGGAAGTTTGTCTACTTAAACTGTGTGAAAGGGTATTTTGGTCATTTTGAGAGATATGAGCCACAAATAATGATCCCTATCACCTATTTTCCTTTAATACACCTCAATATATATATATATATATATATATATATATATATATATATATATCTTTCCCAAACCTTCCATTAAGTTCCTTTTCCCATTTTCACCTCATTAGCTTACTTTGCTAAAACCTGACTTTCCTTGACTGGCTATCCTCTAAGACAAAATAATGAGGTATATACCTATTCCCGTAGGAAAAGTGAATTCTTTGGGAGTTTTATAAGGTAATAATTAGACTTTTTACCAAATTTTTTTATCTTTATTACTTGATTTAGGTGCCTAACTAGCTCAAACTACCTCAAAAAGGCCTTTAAAAAGCTTATTTTCTTGTATTTTTCTCAAATCCACCTAAGAGTGACATATCCATGATAAAAAAATGCTCCTAGGATCCTTAAAAATTCTATTCATCCTAAATTCATGATAATAAATCTTAAAATTTACCTAAAAATACTTTTCTTCTTTGGATTCTTCACATTTGCCTATTGAGTAACATGGTTTCCTAGCTCACAGTACAAACTCCTACCTTTGAACAAGCAGGGAAAGTAGATGATAAACTTGGTAGAGTATTGTGATTTTTAAAAACATACTTTGACATGTCATGAACCATTTTCAAGTTACAATCAAACCCTTTCTTTAGCATACTCACCTCTTACCTTACCTTCACCAAGACTGCACCCTACTGTAGGTACAAATAGGGTTTTAAGAGGTCTATGATACTTCATTTACATTATTTAGTGATCATGAAAGTGATCTTGATCCCTATATATGTGATAAAAATTGATTTAATCATGATCTTAAAATACTTCCTATGCACTTGAAATCATCAAACTATGTTTTTTCTTGCCTAATTGAGAAACCTACCTTTTGACTATTATAGGTACACATGAGCTTCAATTGAGCTTATTAATGATTTTTATATACCTTTATTTAATACCTATAGTTAATAAAGTTTATCTTTCAACTATTAATATTCTTTTAAAATATTAAAACACCACTTTGGGTATCAATATTAGGTCAATAGTTTGACTGAGATACTCTACTTATTTTACCCTTGTAGGTGTGCATTAACTCTTGAGGACTTAGGTTATGATGTTGGGAGAAATAATTTTAATTTTTATAATAAACTATTATCTATTTTCACCTTTTATCCACTTTGGATGATCTAATACATCATCAAACCCATTACTTGAGTCACTAGCTACCTTCCAGTTGTAGGTGCTTATTTTCTCCATAGGACACCTATATGTGTCTATGAGGACTGAAATGCTACATTCCAATATCATGTTAATGATATTAATACCATTTTTATATCATTAAATCACTTCAAACCTTATATCCGTGAGAGTGTGCTCATTATTTCTCCTTAGGGTGTCAAAAGGCCACCCACAACTACAAACCTATAGATGCTATTGTAGTATTTTAGTGTTTTTAAGGGCATATTTGAGGCTAGAAACTTATATCTTCTCTTCATTTTATGATTATTATATTTTTCATGAATATTTTTAATTCTATATTAGATAATTTTTAACAATTTATATGTCTACAAAAATCCACTAGACCTCTATTTCTTTATTTTAGGGATTTGATCCTAGAATTCAATCCTTGTTCTCTTCAACATGATTCAAACCTATTTTTGACACCATATAAAGGTTAAATATGTTTAATTCACATAATATAATCCAAAATAAATTTCCCTCCATGTGTTGAATCTCCATATAATAATTTGAAGAATACTTGATATACCTATAGATAGGCATTTTCACACATAAGTAGTGAAGTAGGGACTTTTGGGTAGTATGCAAGATACTAATGCTTATGAAATTTTTATGATTTATTAAGAGATAAAATTCAACTTTTAAAAATAATAAAAATTTTAAACACACATAAACCTTCCCACCTCTCAGTATGACATCAACAAAAAAGGCCTCTGTATGTGTGCATTGGTTGTATGTAGGCAGTGACTATGGAACAGAACAAGGATGGATAAAAGTCCTAGTGGGTAGCTAAAACTCATTATCAACTTATTAAAATTAATGATTAAAACCAATTATATCTTTAAAAAGGTTAAATAACATCTATCCCAATGTGAAAACTCTTACAAACATTTAGAACAAGGTAGACAAGAGTTTCTCATGACTGTTTGGCTAATAAATGAGTTTTTAACCACATTTGTTTCTTATTTAACAATAAAAATAACTCTTTAAAGTTTATAATGGTTTTAAAAATATAATTCACCTTAAATATAAATTCATGAACAAGTTAAACAAGATCTAAACATGTGACTGCAAGTGAAGTTAGGCATGGAGTTGACTGTGAGAGATGACAAGACTACAAGCCACCCAAAACATGATATGGTGAAACCAAAACATGGAAGGAGGTATTAATATGAAATTTAGACCTGTGTAACATCATTTCCCAACTACATGAGGCCTATATAACAAAACAACACTTTACAAACAATAAGAACGCTTACTGAGACTACACATGGTGGCACCTTCCTTTCAACATGGACTAACTTGCCCATCAAAACACCATGAAAAATGAAACATGAAAATAAGTGTTAAAACCAACTTATAATGTATAAAAAATCATCTATATTCATCATCACCAACTGGTTCATATGGATTTGACCAAAATGGAGCAAAACCCATAAGGTACATGAAATAACTAGCAAAAAATTACAATCAAGTTCATGAGGATGGTTCATAAATCACAGTTGATTAATCATTACACTCTTAATATGTAAATTAAGGTATCTAATTTTATTATCACCTCCCAAAATCAGTTTTCCTAAAACATCTTGAGTTGTTTGTACTAACCACAAACTTGAGGGTTACTTTTTTATGTCTAGGAAAGCAAACAAGGAGTAGAATAGTTTTGGATTAAAAATATAAATTATAGATAAAATAAAAATTTGAAATGAGCATTAAAATTTTTAACATACCCTCATCTTTTCCCATGTGGCACACTTCCCCATGGGTCATACAAGTGCCAAATACTCCTTTTTTTAGTTGGTTTCTTGAATTTTAGTTACACAATTTGAAATATTCTATTTTAACTAACATCCATGATAGGTAACCTAACCTTTTTGATGTTTTTAAGGAAACCATGCCACTTTCACTTATGACCCTTAAATTCCCATTAAAAGACTCAAAATGATAAATAAACCCATTAGACCATGACTGAGACTAAAAAGTCATTAGATAACATCAAATGAACTATAATATAGCTTATGAAAATATTTATACCTCTAAAAATATAAAAAAACAAGTTTTTACCTATAGGGGTCCAAATTTGACCTAAAGTCAATTTCGTCAACAAAATGATGACTCATAGGGGTAGTATGCCTACTATACTAAAGACCAGTAGCCTTATCCTATCATAGGATGAGGGATTCAATGATTTATTGAATATAAATATAAAATAATTTTCTAAAACACACACAAAATATCCATAACACACCAATCAAACACAAGACAAAGCAAGACATCAACAAGACTTACACATGTGCATAAGCACTTAGGGAAAACAAGGAAAATAACAACTATATACAAAGAGAGAAGATAAACTTAGTATAAATGTTTGAGATATATCCCATTAACTAGGATATGAATCCCCTCTCCATCTAACTTTGAGAGTTGGAAAGCATTATGTTTCTTGCATTAGGTGATAATATAAGGGCCACTCCACAAATTATCAAACTTTATGTGTTTTCTAGGCTTAGCCCTATCTTCATCCCACTTTAAAACAATGTCCCCCTCTTGGAAGCTTATTGGCATGGATTTATTTTCAAATTATCTCTTTTTTTAATCTTGATGATCCCTCATAGTTTGCATATCTTGATCTCTTATCTCTTCAAGCTTTATGAACTCACACAACCTGAATTCCATGCTTTCATTTTACATAAACTCTAATTGATAAGTGAGATCCAAGGCTGGTAGCTCAAGTTAAATAGGTATTCTATATTATCTCCCATAAACAAATGTATATGGTGAGTTTCCAGTTACTCTCTTGGGGGTGATTCTATTAGCCCAAAGAGTTATCTTCAACTTGGAATGCCAAGTCCTTTGATTTTCCTCCATTATCCTCTTTATGATCCTATTATATTATTATTGGTGGAATCAACTAGTCCATTCCATTATGAATAATAGTTGGAGGAAGTACTAAGATAATTGTCATGTTTCAAAGCCTACTCACTTGTCTTCATTTCAAGAAAACTCAATGCATTGTTTAAAATTATTGTTGAAGGATCCCCAAACCTTGTCATTATGCCTTTATAGAAGTATATAACTAAACTTTCATTTGATTACTTGAGATCAATAACCTCCACCCATATTTTAAATTAATATATAGTAGTTAACACACACTTGTGGCTAGCACTAGAAGTTGGGTTGATTAGGCCTATGAAATCTAGACCCCATTGCATAAAAGGTTTGTATACTTGTATTGGATGAAGAGGTAAGGCTGAAAGTTTTTTTTTACCATTAAATATATCACATTTTTGACACTTCCATACCAAAGAATGGGTGTCTTTGAACAATCTTAGACAAAAATATTTAGGTCTCATAATCTTAGTAGCTATGGTTCTTGGAGCAAAGTGAGCACCAACTGATCCATCATGAAACTCAAGTAATATTTTCTCAATCTAATCTGATAAAACACATCTCAAAAGCATACTTGATAATTCCTTCCTAAATAACACTCCATCAACAAGTACATAAGTAATAGATTGTAGTTTGAAGTACCTTATTTTAGCTCTATCTAGGCCTTGTGGACACTCATCAGTTTGAAGAAAATAGATCATTTCTTGTGTCCAACTCCTCATTGATGAAGATACAATATTCATAGGGTCATTATGAATTTATAAAATTACCTCTATTTATTCTTTCAAATCTAAATCAAGGTACTCATATAACCCTTTTCCTTTCATTAGCTTGGTTGTTTTGATTTCTACATCATACTCCATCACTTTTGTGATCCAACTAGCCCTTTTTTCATTCAAATATCTTCTTAAAAGGAAATATTTGACACTAGGATGAGTTACCAATATGTGGATCTTGTTTTTAGATAACATATGCCTAAAATTCTTTAGACTTCTAAAAATTAAAAATACTTGATTCTCTACATAGGTGTATCTTACCTCATAACCTTCCAAACCTTGACTAAAGAAGGAAATAGGCTTATCCAAGTATTATTAATTTTATTGAGTGATAATGGTAGAGATTACCTCAACATTTCCAAAATCATACAATTTAAAATCATTTGTGAAATTAGGACTTGCAAGAGTTGGATCTTGGGTAATAGCTTGTTTAGTCTCTTCAAAACTCTCCTTCCTTCTTGTCTAAGTAAACACTTCATATTTCCCTATCATATAGGTTAGGGGCTTGAATAAGTTAGTAAAATCAGGAATAAACCTCCTTATGAAATTTATTTTTCCAAAGAAACTTTGAAAACCTTTCTTGTGTTTGGGTAAAATCAATACCAAGATTGCACTCACCCTTTTAGGATCTATGGATAGGACTTTCTTTGAGACAATGTGTCCTAAAATTTTTCCTTCATGGACAACAAACACACACTTATTTGGGTTAAGAGAGATTCCAAACTCTCTACAACTCTCAAAAATCTACCTAAGGTGATTCAAGTGATCCTTTGCATCTTTGGAGAATACCATGATATCATCAAGATACACCAACACTATATCATTTATTAGCCCTTGAAAATCCATATCCATTGCACATTGAAATATTTCACTAGCATTAGACAAACCAAATGGAATTTTCATATAATAATGTGTACCCCATTTAGTAGTAAAGGATGTCTTATATTGGTCACTCTCTTTCACCAAAATATGATTATACCTTGAGTATCCATCAAGGAGTGATAACCTTTCACTACCTATCATAACTCACAAAATATACTCCATGGAAGAAAGAGGATAATGGTCCTTCAAATAAAATCTATTCAAGTCCCTAAAATAAACACATAACCTGATTCCCCATTCCTCTTCCTTACCAAGACTAATTTTGTCAACCAAGATGAATGCTTAATAGGAAAAATGATCTTGAACTCAATCAACTTTGTAAGCTTCTTTCTCATGAGAGGCTCAATCTACCTTGGCCTTTGTCTTTTCTTGATAGGATTATAATTCTCATCTGTCTCTATGTTATGTTGAGTTAATTTTGGATCAAAGACCTTTAATTCACTATATTCCCATGCAAATACATCAAAAAATTCCTTGCATAACTCAATGAAAGCATGTTTATCTTCATTAGTACATACCTTCCCAAGAGCAAACAACTTATCCTTGAAGATTTTTACTCTCTCATAGTTTTATTTTTGAGTAGGCATGCTTACCTTTTATTTATTCAATTAATAATCATAATTTAAGATACTCTTAATTATGACTAAGCCTTTAGGGAGCTTGTTTATTTTTTATTATATAATCTACCCTCCATATTGCTTCTATAATTTGGATTGATTATTGGAAGAAAACTCAACCTCCTCTTGTAGAAAAAGAGATATTTATTATTCACTATAAAAAAATTATTAATTATTTATATTATCAAGTATAGAGGGCCTTATAATCACCTTGATATGTGGCTGGTTCTTATCTTCTCTTATCCCCTTTGGAACATCAAACTGATCTCTAGTTATTGTCAACCTATCAACATGTTTGGTGTCCTCTCTTAGGATAGATTAGATGTTAAATTATTGGAAATATTCCATAATATCCCACATTCTATGATTATAAGACTTAAGCAAATATTTATTAGTCAAAATTTGGCCTCTTAACTGATTCATAATTAACTCACTATCATCATACACTTTCAACTCTTTCATACATCTTTTCTTATCCCACTCAAGGCCATGAATGAAGACCTCATATTATAACACATTAAAAGTAAAAGAGAAGTGAGATATAAAAGTGGAATAATACCTTTCCTTGGATGGAGAAACCAACATTGCTCCACCACCAGCCCCAACTTTGCTTCTAGATCCATCAAAGAATAGATGCCATAAACCATCCATGGTTTCACTTGGATTCATCAAGTTTGGCATGAAAGAGTCCTCCTCATGAATTCAATACACTCAAATAATAAATTCCTCTATTAATTTTTAAGGATAATTCTCATAGTGATCAGTTACCCATTCATCTAGATATAAATTAGAAACTTCTTCAGGAGAAGAGGTTGGATATTGATCCATGTGAAGCTCTTCCTCATCAATAATAGCATAATTTACATTTGAAACCTTAGGCATGTAGGTATCTAAATGATTGTGATGAATAGTATATAATTTAATCTTCACCTTAGTACCATACTTTGTCCTAAAAACCATATAGGACTAATTGGATGCCAAGTATCCATCTATCTTGGCTATAAACTTTCTTGACAAACATTTTCATTTCTAGTTGATCCAACTTGCTTACCTAGTCCTTGCAATTCCTTTTGAAGAATATCCTTTTGTCTTAATATTATTAATGAATTACATAATTAAATATTCATGTGTAACTTCTTCATCTGATCCACAACATTTATATAAGGATTGATCACCTTAAGAGGCTCTTTAGAAGCACTAGTACCTTATGGTGTAGCTTGTGGAGATGGATATGTAGGATCTGACCTTGCATTCTAAAAGTTATAATTTTATTTTACCTTAGGAGCTAATTTAGACCTACCCAACATTGGATATGGTTTAAGAGTCAAAATAAGTCCTTAATTATAACCTTGTGTCTCTTCAACAACCCTCTCCTTAGACCTAGTGTTAGAGGATACACTAGCATTCACATTACTTGAATTTACCAAACAATTGATGGCACAAAACTCTCCCTCCAAATGATTTATAAGAGTATAATTAGATTATAATTTTCCATTTTCCATTCCAATTTGAATTTCATTTTTCATTGGTACCTCAAAAGTGGAAACTTGATATGTTTGACTACCTTGCATTATCATGGCTTAATTAGGCATTTCATTGGCATATACAACTTGGCCTTGATTTTGGTCATAGGAAGGATAACATGGTTGTTATTAAACAAATTTGTTTTTAGTGGGAATAATATCTCTATAATATGATGATGGAGTATTGGGATTGAAACTCTAGTAAGGTATAGCTTGAGTTACTTGACCTTGTCCTTGAGAATTACCTTGAAAATGAGGCCTACTTGCTTGTCCAAACTAATTATAGGGCTAATAAGGTCTATAATTTTGAGCTTATTATATTTTTAGAGAAACCAATTCATTAGTAACACTTTGGAGCAAACTCTTGACCTCATGGATCTCATTGGTAGGGGCAAGGGCAAACTTTTCTTGACTATTAGGAAAAGGAGCCAAGGTAGGTAATGCAACTTGAGTAAGAGGATGCAAATCAGGGAATAATTGCATGGGAGGTCTAGGATCAATCTTACCTAATTGAACAAGAAAATTATCATAAATAATATCTATCTCATAGTTAGTAAGAAGTGTATTTCCACCCATGGATTGTATTATCATGGATACATCACTATTCAATGCTTTTAAGTAGTATAAAAAGGCATAATTTGTAGTAAGTATCACAAGGATTGGGATCTTATCCCATGTTTTTTTAAATCTAGTGTTAAAATATTACATAGAATATTGTGGATCCCTCTTGATAGTGATCAATTTATTATCTAGTGATAGATAATCACTCTTCTATAAAAACTTCTTAGATAATAGATCTCCTAGTTCATCCCATGAAATAATGGAATTATTAGGTAGAGTCCCATACCAATCTAAATATTTCCCTTTCAAAGACAATGTCAATAACCTAATATCCACATTCTCTTGGGTGATATTATGAATGTTTAAGAAGTTTTCTATGTTTCTAATAAGTTCAATGGGAGTAATAGGACCTTCTCCACTAAAATATAGAACACTCTTAAGGGATGCTCTAGGAATTTGGTCATATTGGGAAAGATTTAAAGGAGATTATCCAGTGAAGGCTCCAAAAGGTTGTTTTATATCCATCTTGGAATGTATACTATGTGTATTAGAGGTTGAATTCAGTAAGAACTTGGACTTCTTAAACACCAACTCTCTTGAATAAGGATGAGTATTCACAAATCTGAACCTTTTGACATAATTAAATGCAATTACACAAACTTAAAGGGTATGCCTTTAGTAGTAGACCTAGTGGCCACCCTTGAAATGGAAATTAAGTATTGATCAACAACCAAAGATTTGAAAACTTAGTGGAGTTACCAAGTACTGAATGTATATGTTCTTGTCAATGTAACTATGATAATACTAGCACCAATCTTGGATAAACTTCTAGGACTTGGATAACCATTAGGTATGCCAAAAACTATTGTCACTTGGATTTTAAACCCTTGACGAGATTCCTAGATCTCATCATCTAAGTGGCACAATGGAAACATCTCACTTGTTGTGGGTAAAGAATTTGATGAGATGAATCTCTAGAAGGGCTAGTTCCCTTGATGCACTCTTTGAAACACTCTCTTACCTATGAAATGTGGATGAAAATGGTTAAGAATACAAACTAAGAAAAATAAAGGTGAAGCACTAATATTTAATTTCATCCTATTGAGTGAACTTATACTACTTAGAGATAAACAAGGCTTCTTTCACACAAAACTCACAACTCAAGACAGATTGTCACATCAATGTTTCATATGCTAGGTTAAAGAGGTATTTTGATGATTAAGAGGGTAATGAATAATTAATTTGGGGAATACAGTCATGAACCACTTCTAAAACACACATACACTTAAAAGATAACACTAATAAAGACCTATAACAATTACTTTTCTAAACATTTGGTAAATAATCAAGATAAAATGCTAGAAAAGATCATCTTCTACAAGACAAGAACAACAAGATTGAAAAAAAATAAATCATATAGCATTTAAGGAGGATAATTAAATATATTTATTGCTTAAAAATACATTTAATTACAAAATTGGCTAGGGTTTCACCATCAACTAATGAAGGCTACTCAAAACAGCCAAAAGAGTCAAAATTTATAGTATTTTGAATATGGGAGAGACAAGGGAAGTCAAAAGGTCACTTAGACACATATAAAGATGATAAAATAGGTTAAATTTGAATGATAAATATATGTGAAATGAACATGCAATTTTAGGAAGTCCAAATGTCCATAAAAGTCATGAAACTTATTAAAAGTGGCATGAAACCCCTTGTCTTGGGTCAAAAAACTACCTTCATGATTTGGTCCTATTTGAGAATCCAAAAACTAACTAGGGATAGGTCTTATGATTGGGATGAGATGGAATTATTTCATACATGCATCTCTATGTATTTTTTGTAGTCCTACTCATCTAAAAACTCCTGGAAGGATGCCATCACTACCTCCAATCTAAAAAACTCCTTTTTTAGTCACCCATCACACTTGGCCTCAAAATTACATTTATTTTTCCATTAAAATCCATCGGATTTAGTTAATGAAACTTTTCAAGACTCTCTATTGCCTTAAAGTGCTTAGGTATACCTTAAAAGGCTCACACTTGAAGTTTTCACCCTTCTCACCATTGTGTGCACTATTCTAGTTTTGATTAGCTAAGATGCGAGCTATTTTTTGAAAACTTATTAGTTTTTAATAGGTATTAAATTTAAATAATGAGTTTTAAAAATTCTATATCTTTCCTCCATACTTTATTGAATCTCTTGAAACCTCTTAGAACCTATAAAACACACAAAATGGTCAAAATACCCTATTTTTTACCCTATTCATACAATTATGTATAGTTAAAAAGTATGGGATGAATATTGAGTGAGTCCTATACAATATATAATAGCTTTAATCACCAAAATATGTCATCTAGATATCTCTCCAAGATTGTTTTCTCCAACATGTCTTGACTGAGGGTTTAATAGGGGTTTAGGCAATTTTTAGTACTAAGCTTTGTTCATAAAGATATGATGTTATAACTTACAATAAATGGAAAAAAATGATTTTATGAGACCTTAATAACCCCTAAAAACTTATTTTTATCCATTCATGGTCTCATAAAATATATGAGTACTTGAAACTACCCCATCGAGTTTGTTTCTACCTTTCATGTATGTTTGGACTATCTCAGAGTTAAAATTAGCTTTCCCATAGATTTTTTTTGCATATAAAAATATTAAAAATGTATATTTCCATCTCAATAAAATTTCCTAATCATATGGATCTCATCAAGATCTATAAATGAGATTGGACGCCCAATTAGTTGTAGGTCCCTTCAAGGCCTAATAGGCCTAACATGCATCCATTTAGCTTTGACTACTTGGGATAATATTCCATGGTTGGGTTGGTTTATGATGAGTTTTAACACCTCATTAAATATTATAAGGTCACCACATACCTTATACAATAGTCATTTTTACCTTTTCCTTTGAATCACCAACTAGGCTTAAAATAAACTTATCTAGTTAGACTGTGTGTAAGGGTATTTTGGTCATTTAGAGAGGTCCAATACTGAACGAGTGTTCCCTAACACCTAATTTACTTTAATACACCTCAAAAAATTCTTTTTTATCTTTCCCAAACCTTCCTTTAAGTTCCTTTTCCCATTTTGACCTCATTAGCTTGTTTTGTTAAAACCTTATTTTCCTTAACTAGATGACCTTTGAGACAAAATAGTGAGCCATATCCCTCTTACCCTAGGAAAATTGAATAAATTTTGAGTTTTATAAGGTAATAATGATATTTTTTACTGAATGGATTATCTGGATTAGTTAATTTAAGTTCTTAACTATCTCAAATTGTCTAAAGGGCCTCTAAAAAGCCTATTTTCTTGTATTTTTTTGAAAAATACCTAAGAGTGACCTCTCCAAGACAAAACAATGCTCATAGGATCCTTAAACATTATATTAATCATAAATTAATTCTAATTAATCTTAAAATTTACCCAAAAATACTTGTCTTCCTTGGATTCCTCATATTTGCCTATTGAGTAACATGGTTTCCTAGCTCACAATACGGACTCATACCTTTGACCAAGTAGGGAAAGTAGATGATAAAATTGGTAGAGTATTGGGATTTTTAAAACATCCTTTTACCTATAATTAACCATTTTAAAGTTACTAGTAACCCATTTCTTGAGCATACTCACCTCTTACCTTACCTTAACCAAGACTACACCCTGTTGTAGGTGCATATAGGGTTTCAAGAGGTATGTTATACTTCATTTACATTGTTTAGATATCATGGAGGTGATAATGATCATCATGTAGGTGATAAAAATATATTTCATCATGATCATTATATAATTCCTTCTTATGCACTTGAAATCATCAAATTGAGTTCTTTCCTGCCTGACTGAGAAACCTACCTTTTGACTATTATAGGTACATATGAGCTTCAAATGAGATAGTTAATGATGTTTATAGGCCTTAATTTAATAAATATAGGTCATAAAGTTTATTTTTGAAGTATTAATCTTATTTTTAAATATTAAAAAACCACTTTAGGTTTCAATTTTGGGTCACTAGTTTGACTGAGATACTTTGCCTATTTAACCCTTGTAGGTGTGCATTAGCTCTTGAGGACTTTGGTTATGATGTTGGGAGACCTCTCTTAAATTTTTATAATAAAATAGTATCCTTTTTCACCTTGGATCAAATTTTTATGGGCTAATACATCATCAAACCCCTTACTTGAGTCACTAGTTACCTTCTAGTCGTAGGTGCCTATTTTTTCCATAAGACACTGTAGGTGTTTATGAGGATTGAAATGCTAGATTCCAATATCACATTGATGATATTAATACCATTTTTATATCATTAAACTACTTTAAACCTTCTAACCATGAGAGTGTGTTCATTTTTTCTCCTTAGGGTGTCAAAAGGCCACTTGATGAGGCCAAGATATGTCTAATAAATGACCTCAACTTACTCTCTCTTTCTATTGAGGAGTTACTAATGTTCTTTTGGGAATACCAAGTTTTTGTCCAAATTTACCCTAGGTGGTTTATGTAGTATAGTGGTGAGTATTCTCACCTGTCATGTGGGTGACCTAGGTTCGATCCCTAACAACGGCACCAAAAATGTTGGGTATCGTTATCCCATTCATTTAATCAACTTTCTGTTGATGTCATATTTAACCAAGGCTATGTCTAAAGCTATATTAAATAAGAGGAATCATAATGATTTAGTAATTAAATGGGGGTATTTCTATATTTTTTTTGTTTTGGGGGGTTTTTAATGTCTTAAAGATATCTTGGTTAAAACCTTATTGGAATCAAACTATGCAAATTTGTTAGAAATAAACACACATTGCAAAAATGGAATTGATTGATAGAACTTAACACACATTACAAAAATGAAATTGATTGCTAGAAATAAACATAGGTTTTAGGAATGAAATTTATTATTGGAAATAAACACACATTTCAGGAATGAAATTTATTGCTAGAAACAAACATACGTTGCAGAAGTGAAAATTTAATCTAAAACACCTGCAGGAACAAATTTACAACAAATCTTAATTTTAAAGAGTTGGAAACATTTATAAATTTAATAGATTTACCTATTTAGTTTTTCTAATAGAAATATAAATATCAAAAAAAATGAAGATCCTGGTTCTTTGGAGGAGTGGGCCCTTACTCCACCTAGAACAGGATTTAAACAATTCAATTCGCTTTCAAAACAAGAATGGCTATTTCATTGATAAAATGTTCTATACTAAAAATGTACTAAGCTATCCTTTATCTCTCTATTCTTCTATGATCTTCTCTATTTTCTATCTTCTTTCTCTATTTTCTATATTCTATATCTATATTAGGTCTGTATATATAGATGCTTTGATGGTTGCAACTGTTTCATAGATACGATGGAACTGAATTGTGCCCAGAATAGATGCTAAATCAAGATATGGCTGGATGTCTAGCTATGTGATAATTGTCTTGATTTTTCTAGTTTAGAAAATTGGGAATCTATTCCTGATTTAATGGGATCATTGATCTTTGACAAATCATTGACCATTTAGAATAGATCCTCATTAGTTCCATATCTAGCCACAAAAGTTTAGGAACTTATCTGAAGGAGTACCAGAGCTAAACATAGAGTTCCAGAGCGAAGTCCAAAAAAGTGACAACATGAAATAGTATGGTGGAGTTTTAGAACTGACTGTGATGGTTTTAGAATAGATTTTGTAGGTTTCAAGACTAATTGTGATGGTTCAAGAACATATTCTGTAGGTTCTAGAACTAATTTGAATTGAGTCCAATGCTTCCAAAAACATGTAATCCACTTCATATTTGTTCTTTAGCCTGATGATGACCTATTTTATTACAAAACTAGAATTTTCTAGCACACTTATTAGGAATTCCCAATAAATGTCTAATAAATGTCTAATAAATGAGCTCATCTTATGCTAGGGAAAATTTGGACAAAAACCTGGTATTCCCAAAAGAACATTAGCAACTCCTACTCCATTTTATTTGAAAACTACTACCATTATTGAAGAAAAGAAAAGATTAGGGGAAGAGGAAATACCAAAAAGGAGAAAATCTGTAAGAAAAGTTAAAATTATAGACCTTACTGAACCTTCTCAAGTCATTTCTTCTTTTACTGAGGCTATAGAAGAACTGTTACCTATCTCTGACAATGACAGTTCACCTAGGCCTAAACAAAAGGTGAAAACCAGAAGACGCTCTAAGAGGAAATCTATGTCTACACATTTGAGGCTCCTCAAGAAAGAAAATGTCATAAAAAGTCTAAATAAAGTTTAGAGGAGATGGAAAAACAAGAAAGGCTAGAAACTGAAGCTGCTGATATTTTGGGTAGCATGGCCTTGACTCCTCCTAGACCAAGTGAAACAGAAAAGGAAAAAGAAGATGAAATATTTGAGGAGCCAATTTTCCAAAAAATGAGTGAGACTATAGCACCATCACATGTAGAATATGAACAAGCATCTTGGAGAAGGAAAGGGAGATCCCCTATGGTGGAAGAGGAATGCTTAACTCCCCAAGAACTTTTAGAAAAAGAACAAAACTAGTTGATTAAATAGGCTATATTTTTTTCTAGCGTAGAACTCATTATCAAGGAAAAGAATAAGGAATGAATTTCCTCAAACTCAAGTTATAACAAAAGTAAATACTCCTTGTAGAATTAATAAACCAGCTCACAACTAGTAATGAGGAATTAGCAGGAGTTAAAAGGCAAATAATAGAGAATGAGGAAAAATGTATAATACAGACCTCTGTGTCAACAATCTTTGCACATACTGAATTGACTTATATACCACTCAAGCAATTATGGGATGACACATGTAGAGAACTCAATGAACTCAAAACATCTAATATAGACCTGAAAGGCAAACTAGTGGAAGAAGAGAAAGCCAGGAAGGAATGGGAAGACAAATTTTATGAGGAAAATGATAAGTATAAATGTCTTGTGAAAATACAAATAGTTTGTATGATGAGTGAGAAGTTGCTTACATGTAGAAGACCTTCTCTTATTTATAGTATGTTTTTAGAGGAATAATTCATTCACTGGCAGTTGGCAAGGATAACATGTGGTCTTTCACATGAAATAAAAGATGAAGCTAATTTCTCAGCCACCTCCTCCTTAGCTAATATAGAACAAAAAACCTTCTTTGTGAATTTTACCTCTACAATTTTATGTTAGAAATAAATACAAGTTTTATGATCAATTTTTATGTAGGAGAAAGCCATCTTAATGCATTTGTCTATGTTATTCAAAGTTAGATTGCATGAAAAGAAAGGGAGTCAGAGCATTGGTCAAAGGCTAGTTCATCTATTCTTTGTATGAGAATTCATTATGGTAATCCATCCACCTTTGCTACATATTTCCAATCCCATCCATTTAATGATAAATTCAAGGGACCTTATCTTTTTTATTTATAGGAAAGCATGGATGTCTTCACCGCTTATGAAAGGGCAAATTTTGATAATATCTATGATGCATGTTTAAAAAGATGGGAATTTCTCCCAGTGGCATTGAAAGTAAGGTAAGTAATATCCCCTTAAAATTTGATTTGGAGTTTAGAAAGGGCAAACTATTTATGCACAATAATTCCCCAGATCAATGAAACTCACCGAAGCATATGGATAGGAATGTGAAGAAGGCCACCTCTACTTCTCACCCCCATATCTCCTTGGTAAAATAGAGAACCTCAACATCCCACTCAGTTTGAGGATTGGAATATAAAATTAGAAGCAAGAGCAAGGTATAGTAATTCTGAGTCAAAGCATTGGGATATTTAGTTTCAGCCATTTGATCTGAGCAATCAAATGGAATGTAGGATATACAATCCTAAATTTGAAGAATGAAGTTTGTAAAGGGACTTACAAATAAGTATGGGGTAAATGATGAGGCTAAGATATGCCCAATAAATTTATAATAAATGACCTCATCTTACTCTCTCTTTCTATTAAGTTTGATTACATTTTGTACCTTTTATTTTGATCTGAGATGAGTTAGGATGTGATTATCCATCTTTTATTGATTGTGATTCTAATGTTTTAAAAGACTTGTAATTCCTAACAAGTGTGTTGGAAAATTCTAGTTTTGCAATAAAACAGGTCATTATCAAGCTAAAGAACAAATATGAAGTGGATTACATGTTTTTGGAAGCACTAGACTCAATTTAGATTAGTTATGGAACCTGTAGAATCTATTTTGGAACCATCACAGTTAGATTCAAAGCCTATAGAATTTGTTCTAGAACCATCACAGTCAGTTCTAGAACTCCACCATACTATTTCAAGTTGTCACATTTTTGGACTTATCTCTAGAACTCTATATTTATCTCTGGTACTCCTTCAAATAAGTTCTAGAACTTTTGTAGCTAGATATGGAACTGATGAGGATCTATTCCAAATGACTGGCAATCTATCAAAGATCAATGATCCCATTAAATCAGGAATAGATTTTTGACTTTCTGAAGTAGCAAAATCAAGACAATTATCACACAATTGGATATCCAGCCACATCTTGATTCAACATCTATTCTGGGTACATTTTAGTTCCATCATATCTATGAAATAGTTACAACCATCAAAACATCTATATATATAGACCTAATATAGATATAGAATATATAAAATAGGGAAAGAAGATAGAAGATAGACAAAATCATAGAAGAATAGAGAGATAAAGGATATCTTAGTACATTTTTAATACATAACATTTTATCAATGAAATAGCCATTCTTGTTTTGAAAGTGAATTGAATTATTTAAATCTTGTTCTAGGTGGAGCAAGGGCCCACTCCTCCAAAGAACCAAGATCTTCATTTTTGTCAGTATTTATATTTCTATTAACAAAAGTAAATAGGTAACTCTGTTAAATTTATAAATGTTTCCAACTCTTTAAAATTAATATTTATTGTAAATTTGTTCCTATAGGCATTTTAGATTAAATTTTCTCTTCTGCAACGTATGTTTATTTCTAGCAATAAATTTCATTCCTGCAATGTGTGTTTATTTCTAGCAATCAATTTCATTCATGCAACGTGTGTTTGTTTCCAGCAATCAATTTCATTTCTACAACGTGTGTTTATTTCTAACAATCAATTCCATTTCTGCAATGTGTGTTTATTTCTAGCAGATTTGCATAGTTTGATTCCAATAAGGTTTTAACCAAGAAATCCTTAAGACATTAAAAACCCCCTAAAACAAAAAATATATACAAATACCCCCATTCAATTACTAAATCATTACAATTCTTCTTGTTGCATATAGCTTTAGACACAGCCCTGGTTAAATATGACATCAATAGAAAGTTGATTAAATGAAGGGGATAACAACACCCAAGACCACTCACAACCTCAAACCTGTAGATGTTACTATAATATTTTAGTGTTTCTAAGGGCATATTTGAGGCTACAAACTTCTATCTTCTCTTTATTTTTTTACCCTCATCTTTTGCATGACTCTTCTACATACTAGAGGAAATAATATTTACCAATTTATATTCTTTAAAACCCTTTACCGCCATGTTTTAATATGTCCACAAAAATCCCCTTGACCTCTATTTCTTCATTTTAGGGATTTGATCCTATAATTTAGTCCTTATTCTCTTCAACATGATTCATACCTTATTTATATTTTTGACACCCTATAAATTTATACTATGGTCAATTCACATAATATAATCCAAAATAAATTTCCCTCCATGTTTCAAATCTCCTTACAATAATTTCAAGGTTTTGTGATATACATGTAGATAGGCATTTCACACATAGGCAACGAAGTAGGGAATTTTGGGTAGTATGAAAGATACTAATGCTTATGAACTTTCTATGCTTTCTTGAGAGATAAAATTCACCTTATAAAAATACTAAGAGGTTTAAACAAACATCAACCTTCTCACCTCTCAATATGATGTCAACAAAAAGGCCCCTGTATGTGTGCATTAGCTATATGTAGGTAGTGAGTTTGGAATAGAGCAACAAGGATGGAAAAGGCCTAATGGGTAAATAAAACTCATTGTAAAATTCTTAAAATTAATTATTGAAAAAAATAATATCTACAAATATGGTGAATAACCTCTATCCTAATGTGAAAACTCTTGTAGACATTTAGAACAAGGTAGGCAAGAGTTTTTCATGGCTATTTGGCATGATGAATGAGTTTGTAACCACATTTGTGTCTTATTTAACAATAAAAACAACTCTCCAAAGTTTTTTATGGTTTTAAAAATCTAATACAACTTCATGAACAAGTTGAAGAAGCTCTAAACATGTGATTACAAGTGAAGTTAGGCATGGAACTGACTGTGAGAGATGACAAGACTGCAAGCTACCCAAAACATGATATGGTCAAACAAAAACATTGAAGGAGGTATTAATATAACCCTAAGACATATGTAACACCATTTACAAACTACATGAGACATCTATAGGAAAAAACACTCTATAAACAAGAACTTTGACTGAGACTACACATGGTGGCACCTTCCTTTCAATATGGACTAACTTGCCCATTAAAACATAATGAAACATAAAAGTAAGTTTGGAGACCATATGATAAGGTAAAAAACATCATATGGAGTCAATCTCACCAACTATTTTATATATATTTAACCAAAATGGATAAAAAGCTATAAGGTATATGAAATAACTAGTAAAAAAGTATAGTCAACTTCATGAGGATGGTTCATTAAGCATAGTTAATAAATCATTACAATCTTACTATGGACATTATGATATATTATTATACTATCACCTCCCAAAATAATTTATCCTTAAACCTCTTGATCTATCTTTACTAAGCACAAACTTGAAGGTCACTTTTGTATGTCTAAGAAAATAAAGGAGAAAAATGGTTTTGGATTAAAAATGGAACTTATAGAGAAAATTAAACATTTATATGAGTTTGGGGAAGATTAAGAGGCCCTCCATGATCTTTTCCCATGTGGCACACTTCCCCATGGGTCGTACAAGTGCCAAATGCTCCTTTTTGAGTTGGTTTCTTAAATTTTAGTTAGACAACCTGAAATATTTTGATGTAACTAGAATCCCTAATAGTTAAACTGACCTCTTTGATGTTTCAAAGGAAAAAATGACACATGGGCACCTTGGGAACCATGCCACTTGCATTTATGACCCTTAAAATCCCACTAAAAGACTTAAAATGATAAATAAACTCATTAGACCATGACTAAGGCTTAAAATGCATTATATAGCATCAAATGAACTATAATATATCCTATGACAAATATTTATACCCCTAAACATCTAAAAAAACAATTTTTTACCTATAAGGGTCCAAATTTGACTTAAAGTTAAATTTCTCAACAAGACCTTTAGTAGTCCCATCAAAGTCTACTTTGATCTTAGTTATTTCATGAATACACATCCCTTCAAATATAAAGGCATAATTTGTACCTTTATTCTCTAGTTCATCAAATCCATGCCAAGAAGTTTGATCCAAACCTAATTTTTCCTCTTATAAATGGAGTGGGTTGCCTTTGACCTCAAAAATAGGTTCATGAAGGTTGTTCTTTGTCATATTTAGGGGTAGAGAAAAGCATTCTGATCAAAATATGGTTGATTATACATAACATATTATGATTATTAGACACTTAGTTAGGTTGCTTAAACCAACTGATAGATTCTCAGAATCACTATTGATGTTTGAACACTTGTCTCCAAAGGTTGATTGGATGAAGTGAACACCAAATCTCTTCATGAGTGAAAAACATAGTAAGTCCCATCAGGCATGCTTAGAACTATTGACATGAGATTTCACCCTTTTGGAAGAATTCTTTAGGCTCATCCACTCCTAGTCACAATATGGGAATAATCCCAAGTTGTGGGTATCCTATAATAGGGTTGAACCTCTGGGGAAGCTTGACTTCCTTTTGATGGATCACCTAAACAAATGATTCTACTTGGAAAAGGTTTATAAAGGGGGAAAGGGATCCTAATAAATTTAACCAGGTGATGCACCAAATAAAAATGGAAGACTCCCATAAGCTTAAACCCATACTAGAATAGCCCAAGATAATGCTAGCTCACACAACCTCACAGACCAACTAATTGCATAAGTGTTTCATACACTAGGTTTAGGAAGCAATGAATGAAAATAAGAAGGTATTCTAAGACCCACATTGATCCTACTTTAATGAAAAAAGGAACATGAATAAATACTTTAAAATAAATTGAAAACATTTTATAAGATGTTAGGAAGGAGGACAATGGATATGGAATAATCTCCTTCATATGGCAATCATGCACAACTCACTAAACACTAATCTAAGGCAAGATATAGGTAAATAAAGGATTTTATTTCACCAAGAGGTAGCTATTAAAAATAATTAATAGGGTTTAGCATTAATAATATGATCATATCTTACCAAGATATCTTAGAGAGTCCCTTGTTCTTCAAAATTGGAGAGTCCTTGTGGGAATACAAATTCAGAGAGAGAGAGAGAGAGAGAGAGAGAGAGAGAGAGAGAGAGAGAGAGAGAGAGAGAGAGAGAGAGAGAGAGAGAGAGAGAGAGAGATTACAAATGGGATATAATGGGTAATATAGAGAAAATGAAAGAGAGGAAGAGCATGCATCAAAAAATTAATCAATGAGATATCACCAAATTTATTGAAATCTTTGCCACATTTTAATCCAATTAAGATTGATCCTTCATTGACAAATTAGCCTTCATTTGATCCAATAGTCTTCAAGCTCTTCTCATTGGTAGAGAAAAATGAACTAGAAGATAATAGTTTGTCAAAGATGATGAGTTGTGATCTTACTAAGGAAAATCCTTAAAGGCTCTAAGAAGAATTAAATTCTCCATTATACTTTCCAATCCCCAAATCCCTTTGCTTTGATCTTCTATTACATCCCTCACTTGATTTCATTATAAGGATAAAGTCTTCAAACCTATGAAACTAACAAAGCCATGATCATGTCTATAGGTACCTACTTGTTGAGGATGTACCCATTTTAGAAGATATAACACTCTTTCATATCTTGTTTATATCTTCACATACTCTATCTTGAATATAGATTTACTATAAATTGAAAACCAATGCTATTTATTGGTTTTCCTAAAACTATCATGTCAATGAGAACCTATAGGCTATATAATCTTATTTTAAACTATATTAAGTTTAAATAAACCTATCATGCATCTAAGCTTTAATAGTAGTATAGACTCACCATTAATAACCTTGATTATATAACTATGTCTACTTAATGGTGTTTTACTGAACTCTAATGGCGGTACATGCCCTTTAAAACATTTACTCTTGGTTTAAGTTGAACCATGTTCAACCTCTACTTGAAATCTCTTAGCTTCAACTTTTAATCTTGGCCATTAATCTTGACCTGGTATTCTCATATTATGTCATTTATTAGCTCTACATTCATTTTATGGGCCTCACAATTAATCCTAGTGGGTTGCTATACTTGCTCCACATGGTATCCTTGCATTCATCCTTAATAAAATTGACTCTTTGACCTTACACACACTAATGATCTACTCTTTCATGGCTTCAATGTATACCATTAATTTACCTAATAGTTACCATGGTCATGACACTTGGTACCTTCTCATTTATTCTTAATATCCATAGATTATTTAACCTTTCACTCACCATTGATCTAATTTGGTACTATAGATTTTGTATCATTGATCAACTTAGACCCACTAGCTTTGTTAGTCACCACACATTGTTAGATCCTATCTTAGCTTTCATGATCTTGACATCTATTAGCTTCATGTTAAACCTCAGGATCCTTTAGGTTTTTTGATTTCAAATGGTTATTTTCCATGTCTTTTATTTGATGCCCCTTCACATGTTGGATTCTTCTTGTTTAACTTTAAATGCTTGTAACTTGAGATAGACAAGTCATCAAGACACAAAAATTATAGAGATTGTTCAAGGCATGAAGAACCTCATGTCAGTGCAATATTTTGGCTCTAAAAGGCCTCCTAAGTGAAATTATTAAGTGTGTAACTAGATTGAATTCTTTATTTTTACTTGATCTTTGATGATGGTCTAGTCCATCTTCTTCTCTTGCTCAATTCATTTGATTACATGGTCAATCAAGAACTCTACTTAGCTGATCTATCTAGGGAAAAGCTTGGTATGTGGGCTAAAATTGGCCAATAGGTCATTTATGACCCCTTTCTCTAACCTACATTCCACATTTCCCTCCCTTTCTCTCTTCATTTTCTATATTTTTAGGTTTGAAGGATTTATTGTATCCCTCAAGCTGGTATGAGGAAACTTTGCCTATTTTGTACTTGTACAACTACTTGGACTAATCAATAAACTTTGTAGCTCTTTCATTGATGGCATCTAGTGTATTTATACTTATTTTTATATGAAAATGGGATGGATTTCCCTCCCTTGCAATTAATTTTTCACCTATATGCAAGAAGGTATCTTATGCAGGTTATGTGGAGTGTAGAAGTGTTGATGGTGGAGTTTGAAGTGTGATATGATTGGTAAGAGTTTCCTAGTAAGCCTTCTTGTCATGACCTTTACATTCTATTCACCTAGTATAACCTCTACATGAAACATTTTTTCATAGAAACTCATGAATATGACTATTTAGTGACTTTTTAGTCCATTAGTGTTGTTAAGAGTTCAATTTGAGTGAGAGGATCTTCAATCATTGGTGCATCACCACTATTAGTATAGGTTTATTTTAAATTTATATCATTATCCTTTTCCATCCCAATTGGATTAGGTATTAAAGAGAACATTAAAGTGACAAATTAGGAGAGTTATCCCCATCAAAACTAGAGGTTTGACCTAGATTTTAGGTATCCCAAAACCTATAGGTCAATCCAACATTAGTCCAAGTTTTAGGAGGGATTGAACATCCCTTCTCAAAAGGGTGAAACTTGGGTAACTAACATTCACTACTTGGTTCCAAGTTGGAACTTTGAAGCTAGTAAGCACTTTTGAGGATTGGACTGGATCTCTTGGAGGCTCCTATTGAGTGTAATGAATGATTTCATAAAAATCATAAATTTTTTGATATGGAACACAAAAGGACTCTTGAGGAAGGATAGGTATAGCTTGAGTAATACTACCTCCAAGAAGTTACCTCTTAAGAGCTTGGACTTCTTCTTCAAGAACCTTAATCACATCTTGATATCCTTATTTATAGGCTTATACATAAGGCTTATTAACAACATCATGTTCATATGGAGAAGGAATCATGTTCATATGGAGAAGGAATAGGTTGACCATAGGGTTTCCATGACTCATAAGGTTGATAACAATCTTGATAGGGTTGTTGCAGAACATAGTATGGGTCATGAAAAAGTTGGTAGGGAGGTGTATATTAGGAACTCTCATCATATCCATTCATACCAACTTCATTAGTCAACTAAAACATAATATTTTTAACAAATTATTTTACAATAAGTACTTGGGCTATTTATAACTAGCTAATTACATTCAAAGTTGCCATTGGTGTTTGATTGAATGCTTCTCAAAAGTTGATAGGTAGAAGAACACACCAAAAATCCTTCCACTCTTTTGGACCTTAAGTCCCACTAGGTATGCCAAAACTATTTTAACCAATTTTTTCACCCTTGATAATGTTGTTTAGACCTCTCCAAATTTGGTTAAATGTGGGATTACCCTTAAACCTATGGGTTGTCTATAATAGGGGTAACTATATAAGTGATGGAAAGCAAGCAAAAGGTGCCCTTCTAGACTTGGAAACCAATGGAACGTAGGTATGTGGAAAACTGGTAGTGGAAAACTAGGCTGGAAGAATAGATCTTAGAGGATCAGCAGGAGGAGTTGAGAAGAATGTAGGGTCTGATATAAATAATTGTAAACCCTTGAGTGGATCTGACCCTTTTTGTGGGATATGTGCCTCCCAATGGGATTCTCTTCCTACTATGAGGGGCAGGAGCATGAAAAGGAGAAAGACAAGGTTGATTTTAATAAGGAAAATTCCCTAGAAGTGCTGAAGGCAGAGCATTCAGAATAGAGGAAGTGGTCATCTCTGTTCGGAAAGAAACCCAATGGAAAATATCTTTTCCCACCAGTGAATGCTAAGTCTTGCTGGGAAAAAGGTGAGTTTCAAATTTTTATTCCAGATCCTTTAATAGATTTTACTATGTCTTCAATGGATTTCACTCTAGTGGGTAAATTTCTAGGAGCAAGACCAGATCTTAAATCTCTTATAAAAATGGTTAAAATGAAATGGGTTATTAGAGGAGAGGTAGATATGGCTCCAATGTTGAATGGTTTCTTATTGTTTACATTCAATTGTAAGGAAGACATGAATATGGTTCTGTGTGGAGGATCGTGGTCTTTCGGTAAATGCTCTCTCACTATTAAAATTTGGGAGCCTAATATGGATCTCTCGAATTCATTTTTCTTATCCACTCCCATCTGGGTAAGACTTCCTAGCCTCCCATTAGAATTTTGGCATGAGGACATTTTTAAAGGAATTGCCAGTTCTTTTGGTGAACTTGTGGCAGTGGATAATACAATAGCTACCAGATCCAAACTTCAGAGTGCCAGACTTTATGTTAAAGTGGTAAAATTGAATCATCTTCCAAAAAAAGTGGATCTAATATCAAAGTTTGGTAAAAAAACTCAAAGGATCTTTTTTGAAGACTTGCCCAACTCTTGTTATGCTTGTTAGAAATAGGGGCATCTGGTCAGAAACTGCCCTTACAAAAGTAAAAATCACTCTAGTAGTGTTCTGAAAGGAAGTAAGACCAAGATGTAGCAAAGGAAAGTTTGGAAACCCAAAGCAGATCATTGACAAGAATAATAGAATAATGAAGATGCTAAAGCTCTACAAGCTGAGGTGGAAAAAGAACCTTCTTCTCAAGATCCTAATGTCAAACATACTGAGGTGGATAAAGAGCTTCCTCTTGAGGAAGAAAATTTGATGAAAGAAGGATATGGGTTGCAACCAGAATCCATAATACCTGTACAAAGAATAGAAGACTTGACAGATCTATCAAACCAAATTGTTTCCTACCAAAGGATAGAAGATCGATGGAGAGATGTTGTTGATAAAACTATGCTAGAGGAAGGTTAATTCTTGGCTGAAGATGGAAAAAATTTAGAGGAAGGAGACCTTTTTTCTCAGGCTAAGGAGATTCTGGATGATAATGAATCCCCTGTGAATGAGCCTCCTGTGTATGGTAACAGAGAAAACTTGAAGCAAATTCGAAACCAAATAAAAAGGGCTAAAAAGAAGACCAATACCAAGGGGGTAGAAACAAGAAGCAACAAAAAGGACTAGCATACTAAGGCGAAACATGTTGCTTCTAATCTGGTTAAATATGGAAAAAGAGATGAACAACATTTTAAGGTTAAACCAGATGTTGGTTCGCCTGACAAACCAGGAAGAAGATCCATTAGGAAAACTAGAGAGATAGAAAGTAAGCAGAATATTATTGATGGCAGGCAGGCAACTATTCTAGATTTTACCCCTAAAAGATAGATATTAGATCTTTATTTGGGACTTTAGGGGGATGATTACAAACTAGTTTCTGAGGTTGTCTCTGTATAACCTGTTATTATTGCTACTTCTTAGTAGGTTTAAGGATTGTTTATCCTGATGCACGGTAATGCTTTATCTTTTTTAACTGTAAAAGGGTTTTGGGGTCCCTTCAGAACCTATTTTTACCTTAATCTAAAACTATATATATTATGGGCTAGCTCCCTTTGATCTATCTATTTAGTCTCACACATTACACTAATATAATCACTATGGGGGGTGAAAAGGGTATAAGAAAATATGAAATTAGACTACACTAATTTAGGTGATACACTAAGGATATCTCCACAAACATACTTGCATTTTTACTAAGAAGGTAGACTGTTAAAATTGATCTCAACTCAAGGTTCTTATAGCATAAGTATTTCTACATGGAGGTTACTATGAATTTGTAGAGGTGGGTGAGGTATAATCTAAGACACTACTAATCTCTCTTCACACTTTAAAAACACCTAATAAATAGTTACACTTCATGAGATCTATTATAATAAGTTTTACTCACATAATACATATAAGAGAAAAATGGAAGCAAGGAGAAATCATTCATCACTTGTCATCGAGATAGACTACTTGACATACTTAGTCAAGAATTTTAGAGACCAAATTAGATTAATAGATTTATTCAAGGCAAAACAAGATGACAAACTAACAATGCTTTGCCAAACCAATTGAGGTTTTTTTTACAATGCCAAAATGGCTTCAAGATATAGAGCATAAGAGAGATGAGAGAAGGAATGACATTGAAGGGTCACCATTCCAAGTGTCAAGTCTTGAAAACTAGTTACAATTCAAGAGGAGTTATAAAATAGGTCATGAAGCTTATTTGAACAAGTTTCAATCACAAACATGACATCTCCTTGAAGTTAGCATATATACACTTCATTATCTTTGTTGAAACTACTATCTTGATGAATAGTTCACTTAAATACCTAGAAATTCCTTAAAAATCATTGACACATGTACCCTAACTTGATAATTTGTTAAAAATATTTGTGAAGTTATTATACACTCATCAATTGATGACCTTCTCTTTACCAATTGTGATTCATTTTCTTGTAGTCACTCATTAGCCTTCTAAGCCTCATTTCTCACACTTGTCACTGTAGTGACTTACACACACACAAGGATATTCATTGTAGAGATGTGAGACACATTATTAAAACTTATTTGTCTTATACTCTATCATATAGGCCTCAATAAGATTAAAAACAACACTTCTCATCTTAAACTTTGATAGTCACATTTCTTCTCATTATTTTGTCCAAGATTGCCTATAACAACTAGTTTAACAAAGGTGTTTCCATGCATGAATAAGGTGATAATGGGGTTTTAGGAGTTAAAAAACATCTAAACACACCTTTAAAATTGATTTTTACCTATACATTCCTTTATGTACCTTTAAATCAACTCAAATCTTGTAGAAAACACAAAAATTGACTCATCCATACAAGTGATGGTATGGAATAACTAAGTGATAGGGATCCTGAGAGAGTTACAAGTAGTTCAAAATCATCTTCCAAGTCAATTGACCACTTATGGATGCATTACTCTTCATATCTTTCTCATCAAGTTCTCATAAGGGTTTTAGTAAGGTTTTAGGTCATTTAGTTTCTTAATAATGATTCATAAAGGTTAATCCCTTAACCATCAAAACAATGCCATTGATTTTTATTACATTACCATCCTAAACTACCCCTAAGTGCTTGAGACCTAATGCACATTATTTGTACAAATATGAGTGAAAGAAATGGCTCTCAAGTTCTTACTATGCATTATAGACACCTCTAAGACAAATTAAACCCAAAAATGGCCAATTTTAGTTTATTTATACAAATTTAGGGGTCTTATCAATCCTCCACTCTCCCATGAAGTCTTTAAAGTTGATTTGGAATATCATATGGTCATATGAATGACATTAGACACCTGATGGTTCATACCTAGTTCTTAGGCCTATTAGGTATAGAATGTGTATTTGAGTATATAACCACCTATGGGTGATCACAATGAATTTAATACCTTATAAACCGTTTTTAACATTTAATTAAAGCCTATAAATCATCCAATAATCATTATTGGCTCTCCCTTTCATCCTTTTGCTCCCAATGTACTAGTTATGCAGATTATGTTGATTGTGGAGTGCCTCTAGTTTGATAAAAAATAAAGAGTACTTCCCCTATTAGTTTGACCTAAATGATACTTTATAGGTCTTTATCAAGTCATGTTGACCTTTTTACCAAGTTTCAATCCCTGAATATGCTTATAAATCCCTCAACATCTCAAAATATCAAGAATAGCTTTTAGGTCTATGAATGTGTGCAAAATTTTGGTGGAGGTATGAGGTTTGAGAACCCAATTTAGCTCATCTTCACTATATTTATTTTGAATCTAAAAATCACATATAGTGTGGTGTTATTACTCTAATAATGATTTCAATGTGGCCATTCATATTATATCTCTATTTACCAACCAAACTACATCCTTCATCTTATGTCAAGATATGACCTCTAAGCCTTGGATGTAAGAATGAATCCATTAGGCTTACTTAGACCTCATAGTATTTCACCATAAATGACACTATATATATCAAAGTCTCTTTTTGGATAATTTAAGGTAAACCTTCTCATTGTAACTTTATTTAGCTTTGTAACTTGTACCTAGGTTTGGTTATACATAGTGACATCACTATTTTGAATACCTAGCCTTCTTCATGAATTAGCAGAGTATATTATAGGCCCTAAAGCTGATACAGAGCTATTTTAGAGATTAATACATAAAATTTGTCTCTCTTCAAAACATTGAAACCTCCATCCTCTGAGACATACATAATATGCATTCTACTTATAGAAGATAGTGAGGGTATAGGTCCATTATGACCTCAAACTAGATACCTACATGATCAATTGAGATTTATAAAACACATTGTAATGAGGATGTTCATTTAATTTTTTTTTCAAACATCCACTTCACACCTTCATTTGCAACTATCAAAATAGTATTCTATATGACTCAATGGTGTTCACTTCTAGCACAAGAAAGTGATTCTACCTATCTTCCATGGTCACATGTGTCAAACTAGTTTAAACCAACATGAAAAGGAAGATCATGATCTATAATACTATATTCATCACTTGGTTCACACATACCAATTTCCAAAATGCATTTAGATGAAGAAAACTAGGCCATTGGGAATGCATAGGCAATTTAGAGGTGCTAACAATATTAATGATTGTTCATATAGTACAACCCATAAATATTGAAAATATGACCATTAAATAGAAGTATAAAAGTATCCATAACATCCACCAAGTGCACTCAATCTAACTCTTCTTCTCATATCCGTACCAAGTGAAAACCGTTGACCCTTCTTGACCTATCCAAAAGAGTGATAGGAGAGTGACTAGTTTTTGACAATTATGGATTTGTTAAAGCCACCTAAGCCTATAATTAACTTATGAGGATCTCAATACACTTCCTTAAATCCTTCACACATACCATATGAGTACCCTCAATTTATACAACTATCTAAAACTAACCTTTTATAGATGATCTTCTTCATTCTTACATTGAACCTACCACATTTTAGTTTCAAAGCCTCCTCTAACATTATTTGATAGGAATTACATTATATTTCTTATTGACACATTTTTAATTTTTTGAAAATATTTTGACTCCTTAAAATGACCAAAAGGTGCATAAAATGACATTAAGGATAAATGGACAAGTGTGTCAAAGGTTAAAACATATTATGTGATGTTCAAGGTGTGAATTGATCTCACTTAGGACCATGGTGATAATTTTATGACTTAGGGGACCTTATTACAGTTTAAACATCCAGGGGTGTTGACTCAATTTGATAGAGGATAAAATTTGGTCAACGGGTATAATAACATTTACCTCCATTTTCCTATAGACTTAGCATTCATGGCAAGTCCTAACATGGGTGTGGGAATTTTTAAAAATAGTGAGTCTATAGTATCCCATTTTTAATATTTTATGGATTGTGGTTATCTTGAAAGGGTGTCCATTACCCAAATTTTGGTGCATGTTGTCTAATATATCTACAACTTCTTCTTTTCAGACACATATTAGGTATATGCCCTCATAGTTTTTATGGTGTATGACTCCTCCTTATATCATGTAGTCCACAAATTTGGGCCTTAAATCTCTCTTTTATTATCTATTTAACTTAGGGGGGAATGTTTTTGTGTGTGAATAGTGAATAGTTTTAGCATACCATTGTCATCAAACCATTTGAACCTCATTAACCTGTTCAACATGAATACATGGATCTACCTTAGTCATTATCTAAATTATCCCTTGGCCTCTTACTATTTTGGTCAGTCTAATTTCTTGGTCAAATTCTTGTAGTTTGTCCATCCATTTTCCTCTTCTTTCACCCAAATCATTTTGGCTAAGAGTGAGATTAACTATAGGTTTTTGGACCACAACATAAGTCTTATTTATCAGTATATAATCCCTGAACTTATTTATAGCTTTGATTAATGCATAGATCTTCTTATCTATCATTGAATATTTCACCTTGGACTCTTTTATAATAATACTCATGAAGGCAATGGGTCAATAATTTTCATCTATCTTTTTAATGATTACTATAGTAATGGCATGTTTTGAAGATAAGGAATATAGTTAGAAGTCCTTGGTGAAGTTAGGACTAATCAACATTGGGGCCTGAGTAATGACCTTCTTGATGTCCTAAAAAGAACTCTTTGGCTCTACTGTCTATTATATATTTGTGTCTTTCTTCAACATAGCATTAAATGGTTTGATAATCTCAAAAAACCTAGAGATGAACTTGTGTACAAAGTTGATCTTATTGAAGAATTATTTCAATTATTTTCATCTATTGGGAGTTATCAATTTTGAAATGGATTTGACCAATTCTAGATCAAGAGAGATTCCTTCCTTAGTGATGATGTGGTCTAAAAACTTTCCCTTTGTCACCCCAAAGATGCTTTTCTTTGGGTTGAGGGACACTCTATATATTATGCATCTATTAAACACTTTTTACAAGTGGTTTGAATGATCTACCCTATTCTTAGAAAACACAATAAGATCATTCATATAGATATTTATGTACTTGCCAATAATTCCATAGAATGCATAGCCCATGGATCATTTTAAATTTTCCCCAACATTTATTAGGATAAAAGGAATCCTTTTATAAGCATATGTTCCCAATTTCATGATGGAGGCAGTCTTCATAAGGTCATGTGCCTCTTCTAGCACTTGGTTGTATTTGGAGAAACCATCCAGGAAGCACATCATTTTAGACCCATTGAAAAACCTAGATTACCTCATCTAAGGAAGGTAGAGGGTATTTATCCTTCTATAAATACTAGTTTAGGTTCTTGAGCTATATGATACCATCCTCCCTAAGGTCGTTAGCTCCAAAAAATTCAAATTCTCTTTCATCTATAATTTGGTATTCAAAGGCTCCAAAATTATTTATGAATTGGATGTTCTATTGATCATCCTCAAAGACCTAAAGTATTTCTATGTTTTTAGGGACCAAAGGGTAAGGTAATATCTCCAAATAATTTTTTTTCATCTTAGAACCTAGGAGTGGTGTTAAGTTGGAAACTGAGGATGTTAATGAATCCACCATTTAGTTTTCTTCCCTTAAAACAACTTAGATGTTGAAAGCCTTAAAGGGTTCAATCAGATGCTTATACTTATTTAGGTATGCTATCTTGTATTGATACCTATTTCTAACATATTTGACCACTAGATATGAATCACCAAATACTTGCACCTATTTGACATCATGTCCTAATGTAAACTATATGACTAGGATCAAGGCTTCACACTCAACCTAGTTATTGATGCAATGGAAACTATAATTTGTATATTAATAGGTACTACTTTACATCAGGGTCCCTCAAGGTTACATTAACACCTGATTCTTATTTCTATCAGGTACCATCAAAGTAAAGGGTTCATATCTATGAAGGTCCTTTAAACTATTGATGTTTAGGATTTTATTCATTAGTGAAGGTGTAGATACCAACATGTGAAGATAAAATTTGACCTTCTCATTCTTAACATTATATTCCATGATTGATTATTTCATATTTTTTCTAGTCAATCCTAATTTGATTGGCCACACCCTTCTAAGGTAGACACATATGTGAGAAATCAATGGCTACATATCCTTTCAAAGTTTTTAACCGGTCTCGACTAAGAAGTAGATCATAGGCCTCTAGGATGTTGACCACTAATATGTCAAAAATAAATTATATACATGGATCAAAGGCTAATTATATGTACATGTTCAATAATTTCCTAACACAAGGTACTACAAATTTATCTAGTCACAAGACTACCCTTTTTGACTTATCTCGGGTTAGTCCCAGTTATTTGAATATGATGATAAGAATCACATTGGTTGAAGCTCCTGAGTCAACCAAATAATTATGAACATTATTTCTAAACATTCTAATTATTAGTAAGAAGGGTAAAACCTTTGGTTTATACTTATAGATCATTACATTTGCTTGGGACATCTTGGATCTATATATAGAAGATATCTTGATTAGGAATTTTGTAGTAGTCATCCTTGCTCAGTGATCTGAGCCAACTCATGTAGAGTGATATTGGATTTGATCTTCTTCATATCCTCTGTGATATATTACCCTATTTTTTTTGGTGATTATATGGGCTGAATTTTATCCCTCTCCTTTAGAGAAGGTGGATTATTGTTACTCTTTGTATCTGGAGGAGTGATAGCACTATTGTTTAAGGGTGTAGATGTAGTAAAATATTGCTTCTTCCTTATATTATAATTGTTTATTTGAAAATACTATAAATCATGTATTTCATCTAAGACATCTTTTAGTTCATTAAAATCTTCCACTATAAATGGAAAATCATATATGTTAAAGACCATAGAAGTGGTGAAGTGACTTGAAGCTTCTTGAAGAGATAGCTTAGGTGGGTTTTCTAGTTTTTATTATATATCCATTTCCATTTGAAATATCTCAAAGGTTATATATAATTACTTTAAATCTAGTTATTTTTACTTGGATGTGTTTTTAACCTTACACCACTTAGGTAACATATCCTTCATGATGTTCATCTCTAGCATCTTATTGGGCAGTTACTCAACATTATTCTTAGGCTTGTTAAAATGTTCATTGTATCTTTGGTATCCAAATCTTTTGTTGGTGTTTTATCTTCTGACATTCCCCATACATTTTTACATAGTTAATAACTCATTACTTAACTTTTTTACCATTTTAAATATTGAATCTATCTCAACCTTATTAAAATAAGAAATAGTAGCTTAAGTAGTGGAAGTATTGACTAGGACTAGAGCTTGGATTCTATGAGGATCAACTACTTGGATAGGATTATTCAAGAATCATAGACTCTGGTTAGGTAAAGCATGAGATAAGGGTAACTATATATGAGCCTAAGTTTTATTATGACCCACAACATTTTGATTAGTACTTAGAATTTGATTTAATATCAGATAGGCATGATAAATATTTGGTCCTGCTAAACCTTTTGATTGAGGGTTAATTTTTTTGTCAACCTCTATAGCTTTGACATACACATGGGTTAAGTATAAGACACCAACTTACCTATGAAAAAACACTGCAATTATAGGATCTAAAGTATTTTTGTACATTTCCAAAGATAATACAGCATTTGGCTTATATGTAACATTTATTTGGATATACTTCTTCTATAATATTACATCAAACACTCTTATGGGTTCATTAGGTTCCCTTTTCATGCTAGTAAAGAGTTGGTAGATAATACTAGAGATAATGGCTTGGCCAAACTATCCTAAAAAGGTGGTTTGGAAATTAGTCTAGGATGTGATGGAATCCTTACTAATATTAAGGAACTAGTTTTATGATGAATCTTGAAGTGTAAATGGGAAAATTTGGCAAGCTACATCCTCACAGACTACATTTAGTATCCATACAGTAGTTATATAGGCTTTCACATGTTCTTCAATGGTTCTTCCCCTTGATATAGAGAAGGCGGGAAATTATTTCTTAGTATTTCTAGGTAGGTCATGGATACCTCCTGGAATATTAAATGCAGAACATGTCAACTAAGGATGGGCCATTGGATATGGAAGTGTTCATTTATTTAGATAATATGACCAAGCACAAGATGTATCTATAACTCATTTTTATAACCTAATTTTCCTATGGGAATATAATGGTGGATATATTAAGTTATTTCTAGAGGCAAACTTGGTTATTCTTTGGTATATATCTAGTGTAACTTTTAATTCTAGTTAGCAAAAGAGGCCCTCCTTTTAGCATCTAGTTTTTTATTCTGAGTTTTACACACACATAAAACATATATGAGGTAGAATATAGAATGTTTAGATATATATAAATAATAACTTCACTCCAAGTCATGAGTTATAGGTATTAGATCTCATAATGACTAGTGGTGGAATAGTAGTGAGCAATACAACTACTATGTATGTTGGTTTGGATATAAATGTGGATCTTATCTCTACTTGAATGAAATTAGGTGATGATGGATTTACTCTAAAGTGGATATGACTAAAATAAAATAAAAAATAAAGGGTAAGGTAAGGAAAAAAATTGGATATGCAACCAAATAGCATGAATTCTTTCTAACTAGCTTTAGGACAAGGACAAACTCCAAAGAAATAATGCTTATAGAGTACTACTTTAACACACAGAGCTGACAAACATAATGAAAAGGTATAAGGGATATGATGTATTTAACTTCAATTTATTAACTAAATTTTGATTATTATCAAGACTATTATCACATATCTTTACTTTAATATTATAGCTAATACCAAAGAGCACCTTTGACTAGTTATGGCTCAATCTAGGAAGTTTCACCAAATGGCATATCTACACAAATTACAAAGAGTGACATAACTAGTTTGTTACTAGAAAACAAGATATATCAACCTAAATTACCTTTTCAAATTCTAATTGATAAAACTTTATGAATTTATTACAAAATACTTGAAACTATTATGGCATGTGTCAAGAAATATTAAGCTATTGGTTAGATCAAAATCATAAAAAATATAACATAGACATAGAAGAGAGAATTAATTATATAAGATAGACTTGAAGAAAAACTTGAAGGATTTATTATCTATATTGATATGTCAAAATTTATCCTCCTTTTGGAATATAGGAGCCACATGCATATATAGGCTTGGGATGGGCATGCCTCATTACTCAAGTTGATCTCAAAGTTTACATCTATTTTAGAAAATATATCCCAAAGGAGTACATAAAGGACACTTATAAAATGATGATGAAAATAAATTAAACTTGTTACAACAAAAATTTTATGCCACTAACTAACCATAATCCCTCCTATGGTGAACTAGTTGTACTGGTGGACATCTATATTCTAGTGGTTAATGCCATAAAATTTATTATGATAGTGGACCCAACTGTTAAAAATGTTGGTGTGGTTGAGGTGGCTAATAGAGATGAAATGGCCTAATAATCCTACTTACTTTCTTGAATTTAAGAGTATAGAGCATGCCTTCCCTGAAAATACTTCTATATCATCTTGAAGTCCAAAAAGATTCTATTGAATATCTAAGGAAACTTGTCCATTAAATTCCTATGTGACTTCATTGTAGCTCCAATATCCACATAAAGGGCCTTTTTATTAATGAAATTAATTTTATTGAAATTTATCAGTTGTTGTAGGTCATCATATTGTGTGCTCGACCTCTACTCTAAAATTATTTTCCTTCTTATAGAGGAGGTCCTCAAATATGCTCTTAAGGACCAATTATACACTTTATTTAATCACACCATCAAATCTCATTTCCACCAAAATGGTGATGTCTTTACCCTTATAACTAGTGAGTTTTTCCATTGAATTTTGCATCCCCTAATGCCACTCAATCAATCTATCCCTCTTAACAACCACATAGCTTTGGGCCTATGCAGCCTCTAGGGTAGTTATCAAATTCAAGTAATTTTAGACCTTGTCCCTATTTGTTCATGATATAAAATAAATTTTAGCCTCCATCTTCTTCATGTCCTATGCAAGGAAGAATACATCCTCCCTTTTGGGTTAAGATTCCTTTTTTACAACTCTTACTAATTAGAGGACATCATATAGCTTATGGGATGTTCCCTACATACTTCCTATGAGGTTCCTTAGAGGATGAATGGCACTCCTTTCCTATAAGGCTTCCAAAGATTGATCATATCCCTGAAATTTCTCCTTTAGTACTCCCCCTACAAATTCTACAAAATTATAGGGGTCATCCCTCTGACTAACCAAGTTTGAGGGGAGACTTATTCATTTTTTAGTTAGTTGGAACACATCTTATCTTTGTTCCAACTTCACTTGCTATCCTTCAGCCATATATTTTTTCTCTTTATCTTTATTATAGTCTTATTTTCTTTGTCAAAGTGAAACTTGACTATGGGATAATCCAAAATGACCAAGCCCTGCTTACCTGCCTCTATTTGTTGCATCTTTTGGATCCATCTAGGTATTTTTAGGGTAACTAATTGTTATGAAGGTTATTCCTAGCCTATGGTAGTGGGAGAGGGAGACTACCTAGGGGGAAGCATGGGCTTAAGATAAAATTTTCCTAGCTAAGGGAAAGGAGGAATGGCTCTTCTCCATTTAGTGACCTTCTTGAGAACCACTGTATCAACTATTTGCTTTCCCTTCTCTAGCCCATTTATTGATGTGATATTAGTATAATATATTTGGGCTACCTAGCTAATTGGAAGGTCCATTTCGGTAGAGGATTGGGAATGAATGAATGGGAAATCAAAGATAGTGGAGGACACTAGATTATCAAATAGATACTATTTATTAAGTATAGAGGATTAAGGGATGGAGGTAGCAAAGAATGAATAGGTAGGAGGGATAGTGAGTATGTTTTTTGAAAAAATTGGTTATGGATGTATATAAAACCTCAATAGGTCCTTCTAAAGTTTGTCTAGAGGTGCCATAGCCTAAATTATTAGGGTTATGTTTGGTGTTTTAAAAACTTGACTTGTAATGATATGGGCCTTATTTGTTTGGGTTAAAGAATCCAAGGTATGAGGAAAAATTGTTATTAGATTAACTAGGATATAAATAATTATTGTAATAGATATGGAATGATAAGCTTGTATACTCACCCCTTGTATAGTAAAAATATAGGTATTTATTGTGGATATTACCATTGTGATAGGAAGTACTAAGGCTAGAGATATACCCACTAACTACCCTTGGGTTGAATTTAGAGGTTTTGACTCCACTTCACCTCCATTTTATCCACCTTGGTCTTAAAGTAATTCATTAGAGCCTAAATTGGTCTTCAAAATCTTAGTTTCCCTAGACTCAACTTCCTCTAACAACCATTCATCCTCTAGGTCACTCTCTATGGTTTCACTAATGGTCATTGATAAGGAGGTCTCCATATTGTCTTACCATTCTTCTTTAGTGAACCACTCTACCTATACAAGTACTTATTTATCATCTTCCCCATTATTAGATATTTTTAGGGGTTCTACTTCCTTGGATCCTTTTATTTTATACATTTACACTCCTAACTTCTACTTAGATGTTCCCTTTATTGGATTTCCCTTAGGGGAGATAGGAGGGGCCTTTACCTTGCTTTGATATATAAGAGGTGGCCCTATAGGTTTTTTTTATGGAATGGAAGTAATAAGTGAAACTAAAGGGGTAGTGGGTGGTGATGAAGTAATGGTATTAGTGGTTGATGGAGGTGGAACTGGGGAAGCAAGTAAACTAAAAAGTTGGGGGAGGAAAGATGGGAGGCTTACCTTTTGCGATACCATGAGTGGATGGAAAGGCAACATATAAAATAACCCACTAGGTTAAGTTATGATTTTAATTCTTGATGTATTGATAGCATGGTGAGTGCAAGTGGACACTATGGTGGTTGTTACTATGATGGTCACTAATATGGGATGACGAGGAGGCCCATAAATGATTTATTGTTCATCTCCCATAAAATCATGCCTAGATGATCTAACTTACTCCTTCCCTCAAATTCTAACCAATAAGAGAGGTTTGAGAGTGGGCTTTGATTCCTAATGCTCTTTCTCAATTATTTAATCCTCCTTCTTAGTCATATTTAGATTATATTAAATATGCCTAGCCACCACCATAGACATATTTAACTTTTTTATTATATCTTGAACCTTTATATCCTTCAAGGCATCTAGGAATACCTCATGCTATGGATATGACACATGGCCATAGTTAATTTTAACCCTAGTTTTAAGTCTATCCAAGTGGTTCCTGACCCCTTTTATTGGATCCCATTGCTTCTAGGGTGCCTATTTGAAATCATATGATGTTCTATTCATATCCATTGAGTGGAAATGTTCCCATTTGGTGTACTAGATTTATTTAATGCTCAAGGAATTGGGTGGACTGGTCCTTATCTAACACTGATTAAATTAACATCTACATAATTTGGTAATTAATCTATAATTTATTACTCTAGTACCAATCAAGGAAGATACATAGGAATGTCCTTGATTACCTATACTCTGATGATTGTGTAGTCTAGGTAGATCTAATAGCTACTAATATTTATGAGAGTCCTCCTAATATGATCAGATAATCTGGGCATAACCTTACCATGAATGGCTTGGTACACCATTAAATACAAGGCCTCGATCAATCTAGTCATGTTCTTTTTAAACCTATTAATGTAGATGAGATAGAATTAATCATAAATTATATTCTGTAGATATTTAGGGGAGGGTTCCCATGGTTTTCAAAAGCTGATTGGACCATACTAGTTACAACATACACTAGATAAGACAACCTATAAAAATTACAATTTGATTAGTTGTTTGTGCTACCAACATGGTGAATCAAATTATCACTTATGATTTCCCAAATGTTAATAACCTTGGTGGAGTTGAGGATGGTGTCTAGTAGGGGAATATATACCTCATTAACATAGTTTATCATTTTAAAACCATAAATTATATTTAATAGGTACATGGTAATCATTATTCTTGGCCTAAAGGTAGCAATTATGATGGTAGAGGTGAGCCCCTTGACCTTGAAAATGGTTGGGTCATGTGCCCACTCTTAAAACATGATTTTCACATTATTATCTGACATCCATTGGTCAACTAGGGCTTATTTATAGGTTTTCTCTAGGTTTGGAAGTCAATAATACTTCTAAAAAGCATGCCCACTAATGTAATCCATAGGTGTGTTATTCTATATGTAGAATATTTCCATAAAACTAGCCATTTTTAAACAAATCATAAACTAATCCAATGTAGGTCATTACCTCTAGTTTTGTCATTATATCATGTAGGCTCATTGATTTAATTACTAATAAGTCTTATCTATAGCTCTATGAAAGGTTGATGGTTATTCCTTAGGGCCAATAGCTCCACTACCTTAAATTATTCTTAAATAGTCGAGTAGTGTTTGAAGTTGTGATTGAGAACCACTTCATCAAATTTTATATTTGTGTATTTCTTGTACCCTGAAATGGAATATGTAGAGGGGGAAGGTGGGAGATTTGAAGAGGAATCCATTTATATAAACTTAAGCTCTGGTTCTTTAGAACTATGTGAATACTACTTAATCAAGCTAGATATCAATTTCACATTTGTAACTATTAATTTGATGGTAATGTGATTACAATTGACATGGTTAATTATATATATTACCCTTTGGATTCATGTGCTCTTTTGGATTGAATGTAGTTAGCTAATTCATATGGATTAATGGCTTTGGCTCATTTTTGCTTTTATTTTTTAAAATTTGAATTTACTTTGTGATGCATCATTATTTTTCAAATCTCGTTGCTAGATGGTCTTTTCCCTAATTAGCCCCAAATGTCTTGTCACCTTTTATTTGACACTTGGAAACCTCTCGCTCCTCCCATACGCATTGTCTTGAGGTTGTTAGACCTTTATATAGTTTTAGGAACACATGTAAATTTTTTGCCTTCCTAATACCTCTTGGCTCTTTCTCTATCTTTTTCTATAATTATTAATGTCTCAAGCCCTTAAGATGGTGAATCTTGGTAAAATCCTATGATCTCACTCTCCTTAGAAGTTTCATACTATATTTTTGTTGTGTAGACATTAGATGATCGAGATGATGACACATGTCATCATCTCAATTTTTTTATTTCATAAAAGACTTGGAATCTTTTTAGAATGCTTTGATCATAGTGGGCCTATAATATTACAACACGTGAATGGTTATTATTGCTTTGCTTTCCTGTAACTTCCTTAATTTAAGATTTTGATCCTATTGGTCACTAAATTAGTAGGATTGTGACACTTAGAAACATACCAGTACTTTACTTACTTCAAATAAAAAAAATCTAAGTGTTTGAATAGTTATGTGCTAGTGATATGTCATCATGTGGCACGATTTTCTTTGAAGATCAAAATGTAAAACTTATTCAAGTTAAAAAAGGACTATAAATCTTTAATATGTCTAATTTTTTATAGAATACTCGATGGATAAAAGTTCTAAGGAACTTGTGAGTCAAAGATAAATGTTGAATAGAAGAGCTAAACATAGGAATATCATGGTGCAATGTTAAATAACCTACACATGTAGGAAACTTTCAAAAACCATTAATAGGTTATCCTGAGTAAAATTAAATAATGATAACTTGGATAGCCATGGAAAATGGTAAATCCTCTTAGCATTAAGACAACTATTCTTGATCATAAAATTGGACATAAGAACACTTGGGAAATCATGTCATTGTTAGGCACATGCTAAACATCAATAAGTGATTCACCCACCATAACTAGTTATTTTTAAGCTTAAATGGGCCCTTACTCAAAAAAATTTAAAGTGGGGGATGTTGGACACAACACAGTCCTCAATATAACAAAGTTATAGAATGGAAGAACATATCATTAAAATATATGTCTAACATTATGGTTCACTCTAAGTCACTTGTACCACAATATAGGGTTGAAGAAATCAATTGTTCATTCTATTTTCATAATGGGGTTCCCTACAAAGATTTGAAAGGCATAACTTATTTTGAATCTTGGTATAGTAGGATACCTACAATTAAATATTTTAGAGTCTTCATATATCCAACTATGACCCAAATACCTAAGAATAAATTTAAGGCTATATAATATTAGAGTAAGCCTTACATCTTCATAGGTTATCCAAATGGTGTCAAGGGGTACCACCTTATTCATCTAACCATACATGAGCTATTCATTGAGATAAGTGTTCACTTTTAGAAGATTCCCATAGAATCAACACTTAACACTTCTCCCACTTTAGTGGATTAAATTTTATTTTATTAATATGATTTAGATAATCTTGAGTACATTTCATAGGTTGAGGACACTTCCCCTAGTTCTAATAGTGACAATAGTGATGAGGACTCATCTTCATCCACATCTAACCACACTTTGTAGGATGATGTTTCTCCACATAACTCATCTAATTATAGTTCTATTTGGGCTATGTATACACTACAAAGTGTATGTACATGGGTTGGGGATCCTTCAGGTGATAGGTGGACATGTTCAAATTTTTAGAGTGGGCAACATGTTTTTTATGCCTTTACCTAAAATCTATAGAATTTTTAAGGGGCATCATTTATTCTTGAGTGGTATTATACCATGAATGAGGAGAATAAATCTTTAATAAATAATCACACTAGGGATTTGACACTTCTTCCTCAAGGAAGAAATATAGTTGATTATAGAAGGATATATCAGACTAAATATGCAGTATATGTGTTTGTTGACAAGTTCAAAGCACAATTAGTCATTGAGGGTTTCTCATAGGTGATTAAAATTGACTACACCAAGACCATTAAAACAATCACTAAAATTAAATTCATCAAACACATACTTAATATTTCCATATCCAATCATTGGGATGTTCATCAGATGGATGTGAAGAGTACCTTTCTTCATGGTGATCTTGAGGAGGAGATTTACATGGATCAGCATCTAGGATTTATTGAGGATTCTTCCTTTGTTTGTAGACTCTAAAAATCCATATATAACCTTAAATAATCCCTTAAATATTGGTAAACTAATATGTATTTATTTATTCAATCATTAGGATTCATTAGATGCCATTTAGATCCAAAAATCTATCTATTGTGGCAAGATGATTTACTCTTGGTTCTAATTCTTTATGTTGATGATCTTTTGATCACTAGTAGCTCTTCTTCATCCATTGTAGTGTTGAAAAGGGGTTTTAAAAATATATTTTCCATGAAAAAACTTGGGTTTGGGCTTATTACACTACTTATTTGGGATTCATATTTATTAGTTTGACTCAAGGATTACTCTTGCATATCCTAAGTAAGCTCTTGATCTACTTGCTTAGTTTTACATGGCCAGTTTTAATCCACCTCTGACTCTCTTTCTATTTGGAGTTAATTTTTAGGTAGATTTTAATTCACCTTTGGTTAATTATACCTTGTATTGACACATTTTGGTCAACCATATCTAATTGGCATATACAAGACCTAACATATCATATATAGTGGGCCTAGTCTCTAGATTCATGTAGGAACACCATGAGCTACATTGGAAAGAAACTAAGAGGATATTGCACCATATTCATGGCATAAATAACTTTGATAGTTACTATAGATATGAAATTGACATCAAATTTATTGGATATACTAACTCAAATTGGGTTGACAATATTCATAATTATAAGTCCACTTTAGGTTAAAGTTTCTCCATTGGTTCAGGTCTGATTAGTTTCTCAAGCAAAAAGTAGAATGTCGTTACTTTATCATCTACTGAGGTAGATTATAATGGGTTTTAAATTCTACCATTGAGGTCATTTATATTAAAGGTATTTTCATATATTTATATATCTATTTCAAATGACCTACCATAATATACTACGATAACCAAAGTACTATTCAAATTTGTAGGACTCTAGCTCAACATTAATGGACCGAACCAAACACATAAATATTCACATGCAATGCATCAGAGAGATCATTCAAGG
>JARHVA010010897.1:95000-115227 GCA_037957365.1 Torreya grandis | reverse complement strand
GAGAAAACATATTAACACTAAATATCATTTAATTAGAGATTTGGGTTAACAATGGAGAGATATTTTTGAAAATTTCTAAGTCTGAAGAACAGTTTGCAAACATTTTCACAAAGTCGCTTGTAAAGAATTTGTTTGATAATTTTAGAGAAAGCATGGGTGTAACATATATATATGGTAGTGAAGATTAAGGGGGAGTGTTCGAGGACAATGGCTTCCAACTCAACTACAAACCATTTAATATCCATTGACACTTGCTTTCTAGGCATGTATATTTTGTTACTTTGAATTTAAAATTTTAATATCTTCTAGTTGCTCACATGCCTGAAGCTGTGCCCAATCTCTCTCATTTAATCTATGAAATTTTTTACTTGCTTAGGACATTCAATCTATTAACTCTCTCTCTCTCTCTCTCTCTCTCTCATCTCTCTCTCTCTCTCTCTCTCTCTCTCTCTCTCTCTCTCTCTCTCTCTCTCTCTCTATCTCGTCTCTCTCTCTCTCTCTCTCTCTCTCTCCTCTTCTCTCACACACACACACACACACGCGCGCGCGCGCACACACGAGCTCATGCACACACATGTGCGCGCGTACACACACACACACACACACCACACACACACACACACACACAACACACACACACACACACACACACACACACACACACACACACACACCACACACACACCACACACACACACACACACACACACACACACACACACAGATTTGAGAGACTTCCAATTCTATCTCTTTTTGTAAACTATTTTGTATCCTGTATTTGTATATGCAAAGAGAGGAGACTCTAGTGAAGCTTTTCATCCTTCCTAGTATGTAGAAGATGTAAAACTGATTCTATGAATAGCAACTCTATAGAAAGATGCAACAATGTTTATGGGAGCAAATTGATAAATAGATTAAAAAAATTTTGTATTTATTTTGTGTGCATTTTCCCCTATTTCTATATTTGTTTTATCTTAAAAAATAATTCATAAAAACCTTATGATTTGTTATATTTTATTGAGTGGTATCAAATCTTAAGGTTATTCAAAGAAAGGTGTAGTAGAGATAAACGTTATCCAAGGTAAGGGATTCATCAAGTAAAATTATTCACTATCAATAATGGAAGCCACAATCACAAGCTTGACAAACATACAAATTCCTCAATTCAATGGAGAAAAACTATGATTATTATTCTATCACAATGAGATCTTTGTTTTTTTCTCAAGACACATGAGATCTAGTAGAGAATGGTTTTCCAGAACTAGTAGATGCAACAACATAAAATACTTTATGTCAAGAGTGGAAAAGGATTTACTAAAGGATAATAGGAAAAAAGACTCAAAATTTATCTTCTACATATTTCAAGTTGTACATGAGAGCATTTTCTCCCAAGGATTGCAGCAACAAAAAGGTCCTAAGAAGCACGGGATAATTCTCCAAACAACATACCAAGGAATGACAAAGGTGAAAACAACAAAGTTACAAACAATAAGAAGAGATTTTGAAACAATATTCATGAAGGATTTAGATTAAATAGACTCATTCTTCACACAAGTGATTAGTTTAGTTAATCAAATCAAATCTCATGGTGATACGCTTGAAGATAAAATAATCATTGAAAAAAATTCAAGAGTTTACCCACAAGGTTTTGAATCCATAGTTGTGGCCATAGAGGAAACAAATAATCTCTCACTATTTTAAGTTGATGAGATTCATGCATCTCTCATTTATCATCAACATAGGTTGACTATGTCAACAAACTCATCTTTGGAGCATGCTTTCAAGACATAACCTTCAATCATACATGGAAGAGTTAGAGGAAGAAAAAATTTTATAGGTAGAGGAATAAATTCATATAGAGGTGGAGGAAACAACCCATAAAACTCAAGCAGAAGAGGTAGATGCCAATACTAAAATCAAAATGCAACTCAAAATCAGCCTCAAGGCCAAAGGTATGATAAATCTCAAGTCCAATGTCATTATTGAAAATATTATGAGCAGTATTGAAATGAATGTAGAAAGAAACAATATGACTTTAGTAAGAAAAATGCAAACTTTAAAATAGAAAACCAAAATTAAAATTCAAAATAAAGCTCCATATTTTCATCATGTAATATTGTACAAGTAAATGAAAATGATGTATGGTTTTAAGACTCAGGTTATAACAACTACATGATAGGGAACTTAGACATGTTTTATAGTTTTGATGAAAATATAAAATTAGATGTCACTTTGGGAATTGAAAATATGGAAGAAGTCAAAGGAAAAGGGAACATCAAAATTCTATACAAAAAGGGAGAGAAAAAGTATAACTCCAATAATTATTTTGTTCCTAGATTAAAACATAATTTGATGAGCATTAGGTAGCTCATTCAAAAGGAGTATAAATTATTTTTCAAAAACAAGGAGTGCACAATTTTAGATAAATTTACAAGTAATCATCTCATTGAGAAAGTCCAAATGGAAAACAATAGGATGTTTCACCTGAGGTTGAAACCAGATTTGAATGTAGATTATGCTCAAGTACACCACTGAATAACTCCATAAGTGAATAAAGCAAAAAAATACAACAACCATGCAAAAAATATTTCAAACAAAAATAAAATATGAAAATTGGCTTTGGCATCTAAGATTTGGCAATTTAAACTTTGGATGATTAATTTTGATTCATAGGAAAAACATGGTCAAGGGATTGCCACTAATAGAGAAACCAAAAAGAATATGTGAAGGCCTGCATCTTGGGGGAAAACAACATGGAGAATCATTTCCAGCAGACAAGTCAATGAGGGTAAAAATAACTTTATAGATTTTTCATTAAAATTTATCTAGGCCAATGCAAACACCTTTAATTGGTGGAAGATTATACTTTTTGACATTCATTGATGACTTCTCAAGAAAATCATTTGTTTTCTTCTTAAAGCATAAGAGTGAAGTGTCTGATCATTTTTATCAATTCAAGGCTCTTGTTGAGAATCAAAAAATGGTACTACATGAAAGCATTAAGAATGGATAGATGTGGTGAATACATTTCAAATAATTTTTTAAATTTTTGCAAGGACCATAGAATTCACAAGCAATTCACAAGTAGGTACACACCTCAACAAAATGGTGTAGTTGAAAGGAAAAATAGAACTATCATAGAAATGGACAGAAGTATGTTCAAAGCAAAACATTTTACAAATGAATATTGGGCTAACGATGTATCATGTGTATCCTATATAATGAATTGTTGTCCAATAAATAGTGTCAAGGACATGATTCTAGAAGAAGCTTGGAGTGGAGAAGAACATAGTGTTGCTCATATGAAAACACTAGTTAGCAATTTTGGCAAATAAGTGACTAAGTGACTAAAAATTTTAGTCACAAGCTAAAAATGATTAAATTATACTAATTTTTTGAAACACAACTATAAATTACTAAATAAATAATTAATTTGATCAGGTAAAAAACACAACTAAATAATTAGTCACACAAATAAAAAATGAGTAAATAATTAGTCATAGAAATAAAAATTAGACAATATGATATTAAAATGGGTAATTAAAGTGACCAAGTAATAATTATTTCAAAATACTTAAATATTATTTACATTACTTTAAAACTATTAATAAATATTATTTCCAAATACTTAAATACTTAAGTGTATTAAAATAAAAAATACATTTCAACTTTTTTAATACTTAATTATTAACTTTTATATATAAAGATAAATAAAAATAATTCATTAATTTAATGTAAAAAATGAAGAATAATTTTAATTAGCTTTAAATTTAAATTTTAAAAGTCAAAAGTCTTTTTTCCTCCCACTTACAAGTGTTAAATTTAAAAGTCAAAAGTCTTTTTAACTTCCATTTTTAGGTGGTCCCACTTGCAAGTGGAGGAATAAGTGAGATCCATAGCATTGAACTAATCTAAACCCTTGGATTTAGGTATTCTCTTTAGAAAGACCTAAATTTTATTTATAACCTAAATAAATGTTATTTTTCAAACCTCTTTCTCATGTTATCTTGGTTATTTTTTTACAGGTTTATAAGATCAAGCAATGGAAGAAGCTCAAGATAATCCATTCCAATCTGAAGATCATATTGTTTGTATTTATATACTCAATTTATATATAAAAACATATTTTTCTTACATATATTATATAGATTATTGATTATGTATATATTCATGATGTGTATATATTTTGTCAGTATGAATTTAAAATTTTAATATCTTCCAGTTGCTCACATGCCTGAAGCTGTGCCCAATCTCTCTCATTTAATCTATGCAATTGTTTACTTGCTTAGGACATTTAATATATTAGACTCTCTCTCTCTCTCTCTCTCTCTCTCTCCTCTCTCTCTCTCTCTCTCTCTCCTCTCTCATCTCTCTCTCTTCTCTCTCTCTCTCTCTCTCTCTCTCTCTCTCTCCTCTCTCTCTCCTCTCTCTCTCTCTCTCTCTCTCTCTCTCACTCTCTCTCTCTCTCTCTCTCTCTCACACATTTTTTTATTGTCATTCATTTGTTTCTATAGTTATTGGTGAACATGTTATTGTCGTTCATATGTTATTCTAGCATAACAGATGAAAAGATTAATGGAAACACTGGCAACCTAATCCCAGCATTCATTATTGATCATCACAAGCGTCTTTAATTTGTTTTCCTATTTCTATGTGTCTTTGTTTTTGTAATTGTAGTAGAAAGGCTAAATGATTTCAAGATATGATTTAGTGCATTGGTCATTTATTTAATGCATTATATTTAGTTTTTGAATAATGATAATGGAGATTGTAATGAAATTTTAGCTAGTGTTTTTATATTATTATGGATTTTGAAAATAGTATGTAGTTTTGATAGCTCAATTATATAATAAAACATTCTTTTTTCTTATATAATGTGATATCTAATGGTTGTTTTTTTAATAATTTTATGCACATGGATCAAGGAATGGGCATGGAACAGTTATAATCAGGATTAATTTCAAATTAGTTTTTTGGTGTGAATGTAGTGAGACAGATTTGTATGAGTATATTTTATTGTTAAACTTTGATTAAAAAATAAATAATAAAAGGGTTTGTGTTGGAAAATGTATGTGGATAGTTCTTCACGTTGGTTTGCAAAGTAAAAGTCATAAACTTTAAATGATATTTGGATATGATTTAGATTGTTGGTCATTGGTATAAATTATTATTTTTCTTTAAAATGACAATGGAGATTGAAAAGTAGATTTTGTTAGCATATTCTAAACATTGTGTAATTTTGATAGCTCAACATGCATAAAGATATAGTCATTGTAAGGTCATTTTTTGTTATAAGGTTTATGGTGAAAAACACATATATAGTTGCTTTTGTCAATATGACAAAAATGCTAAAATAGTTTATGGTTTTGAATTGATGCATTGGCCATCGTCAATGCAATTTTTTTAATTCTTTAAGATAGCACTGTAAATTGAAAATGGGTTTTAAAATTTTTTTATGCCTTTTTAGGTTTGAAACATCATCTAATTTTATTGGTTAATGTGCATAGACTAAACTTTGGGCATGTAGTCATTGTTAGGCTATTTTTTAATAAGGTTTGTGATGAAATTTTTTTGTGTATAGTTATTTTTATCGATGTGGCTAAAAGGATTTGTTTATAAGGTTGAGATCCACAAACTATGAAATGATTTTTAATTCTTTTACGATGAGAATGGAGATTAAAAATTTGATGTAGACATTTTTTCACTTGGCTACGAACTAAGTGGTAGATGCATAAGGTTGATCGGAATGAATTTTTTTTAACTAATGATATTTATTGAACATTTAAACCCATTTAGTTTGCTTCTTCAGTGGGACAATAAAGGCTTTTTTGTGGAAAGTATTTATGTGTAGTTGTTTATATCCTAATAGAAAAAAGTGTCAATTTGTGATGGTGAGATTCATAAACATTGAAATCATTTTTTGTTATGATTTAGGTTTTTTTTTTGTTATTGCTAATGTATTTTTTAGATAATTAAGATGACATTACAGATTGACAATGGTATTTTTGATAACTCAATGTGCATAGATGAAATTGTGTAGAAAATATAATTGTATAATTATCTCTATCATCATGGTGGAAAGGCATGAACAAATATCTAAAAAACTTTTTAAACTATTTAATAATAGTTTTGATGTTTATGGCTATTCTTAAAATATATGTAAGAGTAGTGTCTTTGTGTGTGGGCTAGAGAATATATTTAGATATTTGTCTTTGTCCTCTTGATGGAATGACTTAATTTGTAATTTTGAAAGTCATAAATCTTCAAATGATTATTTTTTTTGTGTTGGTAAGGTTGTTGTGGAAAATGTATTGTTGTTAGTTTTCACAAAGTGAAAAAATTATTTTTATTATTTCGGAGTAATACATATATTTTTTTAAAACGTTATCATGCATAGAGTAGATAATTACGAATGCAAGCATTATTAGGTGGGTTAAGATTGAATTTATTTATATCCTTAAATGTGTAAAAAATATATTGTATGTCTATTTTTATTAGTTAGTACTGATATAATTTATTTTCCTAATTAGTTTTACAAAAAAATTATATCTTCATGTTTCAAATTTTTTATTTGTAATGGTGAGAGACGTAAGCCTCCAGACTATTTATTGTTATGATTTTATTTTTTGGCCATTGGTATTACACTATTTTGATTCTTTAAAATGATATTGAAAATTGAAATAGGGATTGAGATAGTTTTTCATGTTTTTATATGAGTAATATAGAGTTATTTAGCTTTTATCAATGTTTATGTAAACAAGGGTTGTGGTTTATGATGTCATATTTTTTTAATAACTTGACGTGCATTTATGAGAGATTTATCATGTAACCATTGCCAAGTCAATATTTTTTCATTTTTTTGTGTTTTATGTAGAAAATAAATATCTATAGTTATATGTGTCAATTGTAAAAAAAGATTAATGACATCCAATATAATATAAAAAACATTGTAAACTAAATATGCCACCATTGAAAAAGATATGATACCGCTACTTCAATGAAATGATGTAAAAAACTTTAATATCTTCAATATAGAAACAATTATTTGTTTGTAATTTAAAGAATACATATGCAAAGTATAATATGTGGATGAAATTCAAGATAAAATAAGTCCATATTTAATATATAGAGGAGATATTTAGGCATGCAAGCATTATTAGGTGGTGAAGATTGATTCTATTTATCTACTTAAATATGTTAACAATTAATTGTCTATTTAATTTTTTAACTAGTACTGATATACTTTTTTTTCCTAATTAGTTTTAGATTAAAATTCTATCTTCATGTTTCAAATTTTATATTTGTAATGGTGAGAGACATAAATCTTCAAACTATTTTTTTGTTATCGTTTGATTTGTTGGCCATTGATATTTCACTATTTTGAATCTTTAAAATGATATTGAAAATTGAAATAGGGTTTGAGATAGTTTTTCATGTCTTTTTTGAGTAATATAAAGTTATTTAACTTTTATCAGGTTTTATGTAAATATGGATTGTGGGTTTAAAATGTCATATTTTTTTAATAACTCGACATGCATATATGAGAGATTTATCATGTAACCTTTGCCAAGTCAATGTTTCATCATTTTTAGTGTTTTTTTCTAGAAAATAAATATCTATAGTTATATATGTCAATTGTAACAAAATATTAATGGAATATAATATAATAGAAAAATAATTTAAAATGAACATGCCACCATGGAAATAGATATGATACCATTGCTTCAATGTCATGATGTAGAAACCTTTAATATCTTTGAAATATAACAAATTTTGTGTTTGTGGTTGAAAGAATACATATGCATAAAATAATATGTGGAGTAAGATCAAGATAAAATCAGTCCATATTTAATGCAATATTTAAAGTCATTGTGTGCATCTTCAAAATTTATAAACACATTGGGAAATACAAATCAGTCACTTTTGTCCTTTGAAAAACACATTGTTAAATGCAGAGAAAGCTAGTTAGAGTAGCTTGCCCATTAGAAGGTTTGGGAATATTTTTCAACAATTGAAAATATTTGGAATGGTTGTGTAGGTTCCTATAACATGATTCAAGTGATGCGATAAAGGAATATATAGACCTCCAACTAAAAATAGAACACTTTATTTCTTTTTAAATTATCTTTGAAATGTATGTGTGAGAGGGAGAAAGGAGAAATCCCTTTACTAGGGTTTCTTCATGATTTATGTATTATTTCTTGTGTCTCTTTCCTTCTTTGTCATATCACTAGGCACATAGGATTTTTTAGGGTTGTAATGCATTAAATAAACTCAATGTGCCACCCTTTGGGTAGGTACACCCTATATCTAGGTTTTCTTTTCACTCTACTACATATGTTTAGATAGGTGATGAAGCTAATAGAACCCAAAAGAGATTGAAAATTTATTCAAAAAAATTATAATGAGGTAACCCCTCTACTTCCCTCACCCTACCAGAGATAAGTATTCTTGTTGCTACTATTTAACAATGCTACAAGTGGTATGAAAATTCCTCTATTATTATTTATTTTACTGGCCATATCCCCTTAGACAATTACTTTCATAATTTACTCTAAAACCAATGGGGGCCACTATGTGTCCATTTCTATAGAATTTGAAAGCTTACAAAAGGTTTCTTCTTATTTAAATTTAGATATCCCTCTAAGAAATAGTTGATTGTTGTCAAGTCCAATGCTTGGTTCCTTTGAAACTAGTTAGAGATTTTGTCTCCCTAGTCCCATAATTTTAAATTTTCTATCAATATCTCCTTTGTTTCCCTATTTAGGTTGAACTTCTCATTCTGTTAGTTTACATCTAGGATTCTACCCCAAAATCATCATTCCCATAAGACACATGGTTATGATTTAACTAGATAGGTGGTTCTACCCATGCCCTAATAAATGAGTTTTTGTGGAGGTGGACGTCTCCAAGGATTTGAAAGAGTTCATTCAAATCAAAGTTGGAAAAACACAATGGTCACAAAAGGTTGTATATTTCATCCTTAACAACCCGTAATTCCATGGTCAAGCTTTAGACCACCACATCAAATATTATCCTCATACGGGTGTCCCTAAGCCTCCTCAGCCACCTCCTTAGACTAAGAAGCTAAAACCAATAGAACAATGTATGGCTAAACCATAATACACACAAATGGTCATTACATCTTTACATAAAAATCACATCCTAGTTACCACCTCAAAAGGATTATCTTATGGTTTTGACACACTCTAAGGGGACTTCTTTGTCATCCCCCACCAAATCGGTTCCTCTCAACTTACAAAGTATTTCTCTAGCCTCTTAGAATTTTAAGATGCCTAAGACTGAGGTTCTCCCAAATAATGGCTCATTATCCTAGTGTTCTCATCAACCTCCTGGAAGAGGCATAGACTTTGCTTAGGAGATGGATGATACCAAACACTATTTTATTATAAGTGGTAGAATTTATCTCCCTCACCAACATAATAGATTTGTAATATTGGCATATTTTACGGATGGGCAAGGGAAGTTTCATAAATGATCCTTTCCTTTAAATATCTTATCATGCAATGTTAGGGGTCTTACAAAATCTACACATAAATACTATGTGCAAGTTGAATGTTATCAGATTATTTTTCCATACATTATCTATTTGTGGGATGTTAAAATATATGGTTTTCTTCTCAAGATATCCATATACAACATTTAGTTGAATGTCGCCCATATCTCCAACTTTCATAAGGTAGGACATGGTAGTGCCTAAATTTTATTTACTCTTAAGGTATCATATGGCATCTTTACCAATAGTGGAGGAACATCACATCAAGTTATTTATATTATTTTTTACATTAATGTCCATGTATTTGGCATTCTCAACATCTATGCTCCCAATAATGGCCATGGTCAGTCCCTACTATGGTGATCTTTGGAAGATGGGTTACCTCCTACCACATGGCTCATATGGGGAAAGTTTTATATGATTTAACACCCCAAGAAAAAGTTGGCGTCCTCCTCATGCATTTGTGTGTGGGTGAACATGAGGCTTGGTAGTTTTAAAAAAATAAATGGGTGATTGTAGACCTTCTCCTATGATGTCAGGCATTTAATCCAAAATCTTGGTTTACATGGTCTAACTACCAATTTGGGTATCACCACATGCTCAAATAGCTCAAATAATTTATGATGTTAGTACAAAAGTATTTTTTTCTCTAGAATTTAAGGCCATATTGTCAACATCCACTTGAATATTATTTTATCAGACCAATCACAAATATACTATAAAGTGCAATGGACTTTTGGGTAGTACAATGTGCCATGTAATAATTTTATTATTAATACCTCTATGCTAACTCATGACAATTCCATAAGACTCATCCAATAGATCTAAAACCTACCACTATGACCCTCATACATAGCCATCTAGATTGTGTCATTGAATGAATCCATTCTATGTAGCACCTCTTTCCTTTATCACCATAAAAACCATATCACTTGGATCTACAAGTGTTTAAAATAAGACATTCTCAATAAATTTAGATGGGATTATCCCTCCCTTGAAACTGATCCTTTTAAAATTCAATTGCATAGGATGACTACCTCTCTCAAACACCACTTCAGGGTGGAAAATAGTCTTGCATCTAGATGTGCTCAACTCTATGCTTGAGTACATTATCTTAAAATTAGCGGAAAACCCTCCAAGTAGTTTTCCAAAGAGATAAAATCCAAATAAGTTCATGTTAAAATAAAATACATTCAACTATCTTGATCTTGACTCACCTCCCAATAGGATATCTCTTGCATCTTTCTTGAGAATTGCAAGCAAGTTTTCCATGCCCAACCTTTCATAGCTGAGTTATTTGAATATGTTCAAATTTTCCTAGATGTGGTGCCCCTCAAGCAAGAAATAGCTTATCAGAGGCCCCATCATACCCTATGTACCTTCAAAGTTTATGGAGGGTTTGAAATGTATGAACAATGACAAAACCCCAAGACTTGATTGTTTCCCTTATAAATTTTACAAAATCTAATGTGGATTTCACCAGCCTTAACTTAATTCAAGTGTACAAAGAACCCTTGTCGAATTAGTCTCTTAAACCCATCATCAATCAAGGTAATATACACTTTATTCCCAAATGTAGAGATCATAAGCTTCTCACTAACTAGAAGCTGATAACACTTATTAATATCTATTACAATATTCTGACCAATAGCATCTGGCTAATCCTTCCTACCATTATTAGATGAGAACATACAATTTTTATTATAGGAAGATATATTTTTTATAATCTTATTATGGTCTGGGAAGGCATGACTTAGACTTGTTCCTCTCTTTAGAGAACTATTTTACTAAAGCTAGAATTTGAAAAGGATTATGAAAAAATTGATTAGCATTTTATTCTTTTCATGATCAAGGCTCTTAACATTGTGCCCTATTTCATCTACGTAGTTTATACATTTATTAATAATTCCTATACCTACCTTAGTATTAATGGGCATCAAACCTCAGGGATTGAACTCCAATGTTTTATTCATCAAGGTTATCCCCTTGTTCTAACACTCTATATTTTTATTGTCAGTTGCTTAGGTTACTCTAATGTGATTTAAGTGATGAGGTGAAGGAAGAGATAGACATACAATTGAAAATAAAACACTTTATTTGATATTAAATATGTCTTTAAAATGTATTTCTAAGAGGGAGAATGGATAAATCACTTTACTAGTGTTTTTTCATAGTTTGTGTCTTCCTCCTCGCATCTCTTACCTTTTTTGTCATATTGTATGGCCCTCAAGATTTTTAGGGATGAAACACATTAAATACACTAGAAACTCCACCCCTTGGGTGGTTAATACATATATTTATGGCTTACTAATGGTTTATTACATGTGTTGACATAGGAGACAAAGCTAATGGTACCCAAACAAGATCAAAAGTTTGTTTAAAAAGATTATGATGAGGTAACCACTATGCTTCCCACTCCCTACCATAGGTACGTATTTTTATTTCTATTTTATAATAACATTGAAAGTGGTATAAGAATTTATATATCTTTGTTTATTTTAATGGTCACATCCCATTGGATGATTACCTCCACAACTAGATCTCTAACCACTAGGATCCACTAGTTGTCTATATCTATGGAATTAGAAACCTTAACCAATGTTTTTTTCTTGTTTAAATTTAAAAAGCCTTATGAGGCATAGTAGATTCTTGTGAATTCAAATGTTTGGTTCTTCCAGAACCAAGTAATTATTTTGTCTCCCTAGTCCCATGATTTTATGTTTTATGATAATGTTTCCCTTTGTATCTGTGTTTTAGTTGAGCATCCCCCAAATAATTGATCCTATAGGATGTATCATTATAATTAAACTAGATATGTGGTTCTATACTATCCCTAACAAGTGAGTCTCTATGGATGTTGGACTCTTGAAGGAGATGGAGTTCTCTAAAATCTAAGATTGGGAAAACTAGTGGTTTCAAAATGTTACATATTTCAATCTTTCAAATACTTACTTCCAATGTCAGGATTTAGACCACTACATCAAGGATTATCCTCGTATGGGTCATATTAATCCTCTTTATATTTTACATCCAAAAATGATATAATAAGGCTATGGATGGACCATAATACCCCCCAAATTTGTTTTAGGTACGAAGACATAAAACACATCCTAGTTATCACCTCAAGATTATTATCTTCTATTTTTCACTCACTCTAAAAGGACTTCTCTATCATCAACCACCAACCTTTTTCCTGTAAAAATTTAAAGCATTTATCTAGCCTCCAAGAATTTTAGGTTACGTATGGTTGAGGCTCATTTATATAGCCTCCATTTATCTTATAGTTTCGTAACCCTTTTCATAAGGGTGTTGACTCTATTAAAGAGGAGTATGATGCTAAATAATGTGACATTATAGGTGGTATAATTTTTCACCCTCACTAGCATGACATATTTATAGCATTGGCATATTTTTAGGCTGGACAAGGGTAGATTCAAATGGATGATCTCTTCTTATGAATGTTTTATCATGGAATGTTAGGGGTCCTATAGGGTCTACCTGTAAATAGTATATAGAAGTTATGTGTCAATAGACTACTTTTTTAAACATTCTCTATTTGGAGGAAGTTAATATTTGTGGTTTTCTCCTCTAGATGTACATGGGTAGCATCCAGATGGATGCCAACCATGTCACCACCTTGAATGAGGAAGGATGTGGCATTGTTCATATATTAGTTACTCCTACTCTAAAATCATTGCCATGGGGAAGGACCCATAAAGTTAGGTAGTTTGGATTATTTTTGATATTAATGGCCATCTATTTGGAATTATCAACATCTATGTTCCCAATGATGGCCCTGACCATTCCTTACTATGGTAATCTTTTGCAGAAGGGTTACCTCCTTCCATGAGGCTCATGTGTAGTGAATTTAATATGATTAAACACCCCTAAAATAACTTCAGGTCCTACCCATGAATTAGTGTGTTGGTAAGTACAAGGCTTGAATATTTTTCAAAAATAAGTAGTGGGTGGAAGACCTTTTTTTTTATGATAGACATTTAATCCCATGTCTTGGATTATGTGGTCCAACTATTGATATGGTGATCACTGTATGGATAAATAACTTGATTGTTTTATGATGTTCGTTTAAAATGTTTTTGCTTCTCTTCCATTGATGTCCATCTTGTTAACATCCACTCAGATATTATTTTTTCAAACTAATAGCCCATATCTTACAAAGTATAATAGACTTTTAGGTAGTCAATTGTGCCATGCAATCAGTTTATTCTTAATACCTCTATGCTAACTCACACTAGTACCATCTCACTCATCTAATATATCTAGAACATAGCCCCATGGTCCCCACATGCCATTTGGTAGATTAAATTCTAGAATGAATCTATTATGTTCACCACCTCTTTCCTTTACCACCATGGAAAACATGTCACTCAAATATGCAAGCCTTAAGAGGAAGTCATACTCATGAAATTTAGAGTGGTTTCTACCTCCGTTGACACTAATAATTTCAATGTTCAATTATAGAGGCTGTTTGCCTCTCTAAAACACCACCTCAAGGTGACATATAGTAATGTAAACATAAGTTCCCAACTTCACTCTCATTTACATTAGATCAATATTGGTTACAAAACCTCCAAGGAATTTTTAAAAGCATTGAAATCCAAAGAAGCTTCAAAGTGAATTTAAATCCATTCAAGTGGATCAATCTTGAGGCACCTCCCAGTATGATATCTCTTTAGTATTTTTTCAGTATTACAAGTAGGTATTCCATGCATAACATTTCATGACTGAGTGATCCCAAGATCTTTAGCATTACCTAGATGTGGTTTATTGTAAACTCAAGCTAGTTGATTAGTGGCTCCATGACTCCTCACTTACATGTTTGATTAGAGGAAGATATATTTTGGATAATCTTATTGTAGTTTGAAAAGGTATAGCTTGGGCCCACTCATCTCTTTAAATAACTATTTTAATAATGTTGTACTTGGAAAATGGTTATGAATAGATTGACTAACATTATATTATTTCCATGCTCAAGGATGTAGAATTTGAATCCTATTTCATATACAAAATGAAAACCTTGATTCATGATGCCTTTACCTACCTCACTATTAATGGGCATCAAACCTCAAGGATCAAGATTCAATGCTATATTCACCAATATTTTATTATTACTCAAGTGCTCTATGTTTTAGCTATTGAATCCTTGTGTTACCATTTAGCTTTGAAGGCCTCACAAAGGTTTTTTTGAGACAATATGTTTCCCAATTGTACCTCTCAAATTATTAATGTCCACTTTGTATATTACACCTTTATCATGCTTTAAGATCAATAAGGCCACTTTTAATGAATCTATGAAATGCATAGATACCTTTTGTCTAGCTTCCATCTCTAGCCTTCAATGGAGGAAAACCTAATATTTATACCAAGATATGATGCATGTGACTAAGTGGATTAGGAAGTTTAATTGGTAATGGAATTCTTGGGGTGAAAATATTAAGTTCTTGGGCATCCCCTTTGCTTTTGATAGCTAATCATCTGAACTTTCTTAGTATGTCCCTAATAGGATTCAGAGGAAGATTGAGTATTGGATCACCAAGCCCCTTTCTCTATTGGGCAAGTCCCATATTTTCACCAATATTTTGGTAGCTACTCATGTTTACTATTTGTCTTATTTTCCCCCTCTATGTCCTCTTATGATAATCTATCCAAACTTCTCTAAGATTTCCTCTGGGATAATTTAATAAGTCTTAAGGTTTACATTGGGTGTCTTGTGATATTTTCTACCTTTCTCATCACAATGGTGGAATGGGAATCATCATCACCTATCAAATATGTATGGCATTGTGTGATAAATGGTTTATTTGGGATATCAAGGGAAATAATCCCTTTAAAATATTCCTTCACCATTATATCTCTTGGAGCTCTCCCTATGGCAAAACTAGTTTTTAGAATATTTGATTTCAATCCCTCATTATCACTAAACTATCTATTAATAATGAGGGCTCTTTTTTTGTCAAAATCATCTGGAAGGATTTGAAATCAATCAAACCCCACTTTAAATGGGAATGGGATGGATTTCACATAGGGTTATATTTTAATGATCATAGCATATATTATTTTCCTATTCTGACTAACTCTTCTATCCCTTTAGCTGAATTACCTAGTATTAAAGGTCTAAAATTATTCCCCAAAAGGATTTACACTATCTAAGACTTGGGTACATCCAAAGAATCAATTCGTTGACTTTATTTTAAAATAATAATTTAATTAAATAATGTCTACTTATGTTACGTATTTTGTACTCAAGCATTACTCCTTGATTTTATGCTTCATTATATTGGCCTTTAGCATCCTAAGGCCTAGTTGAAAGACTAGAGGTGGAACTATGATACACATTTTAAAGGATACTCTCTTAGACTTCTTTATTTGGTGATGAGTCCATTATCCATAGCTATATACAAGCTCAATAAATGCTAGGGCCATTGACCCTCTCGTATGATATGGATCACCCAACCAAATCATGTAGCACCCTAGCCTAGAGCCCAAGTTGGCTCATTTTTTATGATGTTTAATTTATTAGGGGATCCACCTTTGTGAGAGGATGCTACACCTCCACATTACAAATACCTTTTAGTTAGCTTCCAAGCAGACATAATATTTCAAGCACCTATTCTAGTTTTGTTCTAAAGCTCAATCATCCTGAGGATGGATTTATTCCTTATTTAAACCCTTTTATATTAAGCATTTCTCTTTGCTTCAAGTGATTTTTGGTGATTTTTCTAATCGACCATTTTTTTAATTTTTTTATAGAATTTGTTTCATGAAAACATCCTCTTCCAACTTTGTAAAGTTAGAAAAAATACTACTTTTTATCATGAGGCCTATGGAATTTCCTTTTCTATTAATGATTTTTTTTTCTTTTTATTTTATTTCATTAGTTTAATTGTATATCCATGCTCAAGTTTAGAGGATATCACCAAACTTATGCCACTTATAAGAGATTATCGACCACTAGGGAAGTGTTACGTACACTATGAATAGATTTATGCCACATGACCCACCTTATGGTCCCCCACCACCTTCTCTTAGAAGGCATAAAATTTTAATCTAGTCTCAATGTTGGGGCCACTTTTTGTCTTGACTTCTCCTAGGGGTGGTTAGAGATAACATGGAAAATATGATGATAGTCATGCACATCAATCTTTAAAGAGCATTATTATTCCTATGCATACCACTCATGATTGGCCAATCACTATTAATAATGACCCCTAGAGTTTGTACTCCTCCAGAGATCCATAACATGGAACTAATATCTTGATTAGTGGTTCCTAAGGATTATCCTCTACCTCCACCTCCTGGGGTGATGACTTGTGCTTAAGTATCTAGTGGTTATTTTTATTTGCTTTGAATGTGTTTTGACTAGATATTTTTTATTTTTTTCATCAAGTTTCATCCTTTAACATGGAATTTGGGTTGTGATCTATCAAAAACTATTTCTTTGTAGCCATTTGTATTAATTTTGTTATTTAATATAATGTGGAGCATTCCAATAATAAAAAAAAATTTGAGGATCCATCCATAGGAGGGCTTGGAAAATGTTTTGAGGGAAGATATAATGATGAATATGTGATAAAAATGCAATTCAGATCACTAAAAAATTAGAATAAGAGGATATTTACATGGATTAGGGTAAAAAATATCATGTTTATAAAATTATTCAAGAGGGTGGTGAAGGTTAGAAGAATTAAATGTATATTTAAATAAAATGGAAGATATAACAAGAATGTTGGTGCTATGGAGAACATGATTTTATTTTCAATTTCCAAATTCAAATTTGTATTTTTAAATGCCAACTTTCTTGATATTTTTACAAGGTAAATGTTATTAAGATTGGATAAGTTTCATGAAAAATATATTTTATATTGATTTAGGTTTTTTATGTATATGAAATATTAATCTTCCAAATTTAGAGAGAAAAAAAGGAAAAAGAAAAAGAAAAAGAAAAAGAAAAAGAAAAAGAAAAAAGACATGGATAATTTAATGTCCCTAAATAAGGATCATTATTTGGAAAATTGTCAATTATAAATTAGCCTAAAACATTGCAAGAAATTAGTTCTGGAAGATTATTATTGGTCATCATATCTTCTTAGGATTCTAAGAAAACTTATTGATATGTATTGGTTATCGATAGTGGATTCATCAATATCAAGTATATTAAATGGTTATTATTGGACAAAGGTAAGTTCTCCTTTTATATATTGTCATAAATTAGAGAAATAAATAAAAATATTTATAGATTGTTTAAAATATTCATGATATATATATATATATATATATATATATATATATATATATATATATATATATATATATATATATATATATATATATATGAAAATATATTTTATTTCTTAAATTTTTAATCATGATGAATATTTTTATTACTAGACCAAAAATAAAATCTTTAACTTTAAGAAAACAAAACATCCATAATCTCATATTTAATTTTTTATGTTTATATAAAAAAATTACAAAATACTATTAACTTGACTTCTATCCTTGATTGTATCACAATATTAATAGTTAGTAAATAGTCCACCTTTAAACGTTCTAGTTCTTATCAATTTCAAATATTAAAAATAATAGAAATTAATAGAAAACTAAAAGAAACACATATGTGTATAGCCTCTAACTTGGCTACTCATTATTTCCTATGTCATATAAACCTAAATAGATTGATTTTTTTGAAGATGGTGCATGTAGCTTTCAGTTATACAATTCTTTCTTTTGATGGTATTTCTCCTTCTCATATGTTCAAATCTAATATATGAATCAAATCAATCACACTTTAAGGAGTTAGTAGGTTAAACATTCATTATTTATGTGCCACTACATGGTAATATAATTATATTTCATAATTTTATATCTATATATATTTCATAAATGATTACACTATCAAAACTGATTTGAAAATTTATTCTCCTTGTTTAGTGTTGTTTGTTTGTTTTTATTAGGTTATATATGTTGTCTTCATTATATGAATCTTTTATTTTTATTTTAAAATTCTTTAAATTGAAAAGTGATTAAAATATAATTGAGTGTACGTATGTATGTACGTATTTATCTAATGACCCAAAAACTATCAAGAATAAGAAAATTACCAATAGGCCAATATTTTGAAACAATACTTAGAATTGATTCATATTTATTTCTTGAAATAATCACAAACCCACACCATGATAAAATAAGCCTCAACTCAAAAACTAGAGTATACATGCAACATTTGAAAAAAAACTAAAATTTTTTAAAAAAAATGCCTATTTTTAAAAACTCCCAAAATATTATAAACACTATAATTAGACTATGAGACAAAACTAAACTAAAGTTGATGTCCATTTTTAAAAATATATAATTTTTAAAAGTAGAAAAAACTTAAAAAATTAATTAAATCATAATTTCAGACCCTTATATGATCACATATGGCCTCTAAAAATTGTTGAAAACATTCTTAGGTCAGTAAAACTACCTAGGGATAGCAATGTAATTTTTGATATGGTCGTTTTGGTGTGTGGAAGATCTCTAACGAAGCTACAAGTCAAAATTTATAGCCTCCAAAAGGTTGGCCTATATTTTGCATCAGTGTATATATATATATATATATATATATATATATATATATATATATATATATATATATATATATATATATATATATATATATATATATATATATATATATATATATATATATATATATATATATATCTCTGTGTGTGTGTGTGTGTGTGTGTGTGTGTGTGTGTGTGTGTGTGTGTGTGTGTGTGTGTGTGCGTGTGTGTGTGTGCATGTATAATCATTATCTTTATCTAAATTTTTTAATAAATATATAATGCAATTTAATTTTAAATAGTATATGTCTAAATCAATGAGGTCCTTGTTGAGTACTCATGACTAAGGAGAACCTATACCATAGAAGTCATGTAAGGAATGATCTTGGAGATATTTATTTGAATCTCCATGTTAGATATATAGATATATTTTTACCATGGTGGATGGATATAAGTAATCATCATCTCCACTAATTTAGATACAACCCTTTCAATGGTTGTGTGATATTTGTAGGTTTTAACCAATATAAATTTTAATTACTTCCACATTTTTGTTTATTGATTACTTTTTGGTATCATATTATTTCATTGAAAATATTATAATCAAACAATAGTAAATATTTTTTAATTATATAAAAAAATGTAATTAGAATTAAACTTTTCTAATTATTGTTTTTAATTTTTTCATATTGATAAAAAAAACCATGCCCCATAGGTTGTGGTGGAATGGTTAAATACGATGCATTGGTATAGTAGTGATAAAATTTTAAATCCCATCAATTCTTAATTGACCAAAAATAAATGACATATATTAATAGATTGCCATAATCAACATACAAATATTGAAACCCCTACTTGTATTAGAAATTGGATGTAGGCATGCCAACCCTATAATTGTCATGTACAAAAAATGTTAATAATCTTAGTGAAAACTATCCACCATCTAAATAATAAATATTCAAAATAAGTAAAAAATAAAAAACATTTTTAACTTGGTTTTCTTCAATACATATGCAACAACTTAGCCACTAAAAATAGCTTGAAGAAATAGTAGGCATATATATCAACTACTATTTTCAATAATATTTTATATATTTAAATATTTTATAAATTAATGTTGAAAGTTATACCAAATATATTA
>JARHVA010010897.1:77500-90000 GCA_037957365.1 Torreya grandis | reverse complement strand
TATTTTAGCATTACCATATTTTAATAAATTATTTGAAGTGGATTGTGATTCTTAACATGTGTGAATATGTGTTGTGTTGACTCAATAAGGAAAGCCAATATCATATTTGACTGAGAATTTAAATGAGGTACGATAAAAGTATTCTACAAATGATGTTGAATTTTGTGTCATTATACAAGCATTAAGGAATTTGAGGTATTACTTGGTGCCTAAGGATTCTATCCTATTTAAAGTACATGAGGTCTTGAAGTACATGAATACTAAAAATAAGTTAAATATTAGACATGTAAAATGGGTGTCTTTCTTGCAAGGATATAGTTCCCTATTAAAGCATAAATCAAGAAAATAGAATCAATTAATTGATACTTTGAGTAGGAGAGTGACATTATTAACTACTATGGCGAGTGAAGTTGTTCAATTTGAAGTTGTTAAGGAATTATATGATAGTGATCCATATTTTAGTAAAATAGTTGATCCGTGAAGGATTCCATTATTAGCTGAGACATCTACTATTCATGATGAATATCTTATATAAGATGCTTATCACTTAAAAAGGAAATGATTATCTATTCTAATTGGGTCTCTAAGAGATAATATCATAAGCTAACTACACAATGGTGGTTTGGATGGACATTTATGTAAGGCTAAGATAATAGCTTTGGTGAAGGATAAGTTTTTTTGGCCAAAGATGAAGAGTGATGTGGAAAAATAAGTTTTTAGATGCCAACTATGTCAAGGGGGTAGATGACATGCATAGAATACATGGTTGTATATGACATTAACAGTTTAAAGAGGACCATGGATAAATTTGAGTATGAATTTTGTGTTGGTATTACAAAAGACACATAGAGGTAATGATTAAATTTTGTTGTTGTAGAGAATTTTTCTAAGATAGTTCATTTTATTGTATGTAAAGAAACTAATGATGCCACTAGATTGCTAAAATGCTTTGTAAGGATGTTATATGGTTTTATAAAAACCATTAATTTACATAATGACATGAAAATTATAAGTAATGTTTAAAGGAATTTATGGAAGAATATGGGCAATAAGATAAAATTTATTAGATCACACAACCCACAAACAAATGGATAAATATAAGTTATAAATAGGATTTTAGGAAATGTTTTGAGATGCATAGTTGGAAATAATCCCAATGAATGGGACTTGGCTTTACCATAGAATGAGTTTGTATATCATAATTCAATGAAAAGATCAATATGAATATCACCATATACATTTTTTAATGTGATAAATCCTATGGGTTTTTTAATATTTGGTAAAGTTATAAATTATAGAGTGAGTTAGTGATGATGTAGAAGCATTTATAAAGCATATACATAAGTTGTAGGAAGAAGTGAGGAAATAATTATAGGAAAATAATGAAAAGTAAAAAGTTTTAGCATATGTATGAAGAAGTAAAAGGTATTTGGAGAAGGATATTTATTGATGGTATATTTTAAGAAATAAAAATTTATGAAAGGCATGCACAACAAGTTTAATTACATGAAAATTAGACCATGTAGACTTATTAATAAAATCAAAAACAATATTTATGGAGTGAGTGTTATCCAATAAAATGAACAAGATTGATTTATTTGAGAAATAGGGCAACATTATATATGAATCAATTTACCAAAAATATGGTAACCAATTAGCATGGAAGGGAAGAATCTAGAAGATAGACAATCTAAATCAGGACTTGTGTAAAAAAATCAATTATACCTAATAACCTAAAAATAATGTAAAACAAAAATTATAGGATATACTAAAATTCCATACTTATTACATTATTTTTACAAATGTACCCCCTAAATAACTCATATTTCACTTTTAAAAGGGATTTGGTGAGTATATCAGCTATCTATGCATCTGTTGGGTAGTACTAGAGCTAGATGTGGTGGTTTAAGACCTCTTAAATGTAGTGACATTCAACCTCAATGTGCTTGGTTATTTCATGAAAAACATGATTATTTAAAATATTCAACACACCCTAATTATTGTAATGAAGGATAGGTGTCTTCTCTTCACTAATGCCCATATCAACCAAAATATGATGTAACCATATCACCTCACACACTGTTTCACATGTGTAGTGATAATCTACCTCAATACATGAGAGAAAAATAATGGTTTGCTTCTTACTGATCCATGAGATTGGTCTAGATACAAGGTGAAATATGTATCCTAATGTTGACTTTTTATCATCAACAGATCTGACATAGTCTGAATCGGTGTATCCCTACAATAATAACTTACTACTCTTCTTATATTGTAGACCATACTCAATTATACATTGAACATATCTCAAAAAATGCTTAGCTACAAATTAGTGACATTTAGTTGGCTCCAGTATGAATATGGAGAGATATATCACATCAAAATATATGTTTAGTTTGGTATAGGTCAAGTAGATGAGACTCCAAATGATTTATTTATAGAGAGTTGCATCCACTTGAGGTGAGTCATAAAATTGAGAGAGTTGTAAACCTTTATCTATTTTTGTTGAAAGAGGTTTACAATCTAACATTATGTACAATTCTAGGAGTGTCTTAACAAATTTTATTTGGGAGATAAAAATGTGATTATATTTATACCATATCTCTAATCCAAGACAAATATGTAGTAGCCCCAAATCAATCATGTTAAAGGATATTTTGAGGCCATTCTTCATAAGATCACCTACATATAAAACAAGAATGACATTTTCTATCCCTACCTTTTTTATGTACAAGTTAGAATCCAAGGGACTATAGGTGAATCATGCTACAAAATTTGATCATCTATATTTATTTACCATGCCCTAGGAGTTTATTTTAATCCATATAGTGATTTGATGAGATGACATACCTTTTATGGATAATTTTCATCAAAAAATCCTTTCAATTGGGTCATGTGCACTTATTCTATGAAATCACCATTTAGGAAAGCACTCTTGACATCAATCTACTGATGTATCCATCCATTTTGTGTTATTAGTGTGCAAATAACTCTGACGGTCTTAATATTTATAGTGGGTGCAAAGGTATCTTCATAGTCAATGCCTTATTTTTAAGCATATCCATTTTATATAAGTCATGCTTTGTGCTTGTTGATGGATCCATCTACTTTGTATTTAGTTTTCAAAATCCTTTTGTAGCCTATGGTTTTTTTTCTTATAGGAATATTGAAAATTTCCCATGTCTGATTCTACATGAGTGAATCATACTCAACATCCATGGCTTTCTTCTATTAAGGTTGACTTAGTACTTATCTAACATGATTAGGTTTAGATATATCAACTAATATAATCATGAGTGAAAATTTTACCTCATTTCTTTTCTACCTCCTTGTTGTCACTACGGATGATGTATTTTAGGGATGTTGCACATGGGAGTCTTCGATGGTACTTAGTATCCACTTTGGATGGGAACTCTATTGCTGATGTGAAGAATTACATGGTGGATGTATGGTAACATCTTCTAATTCTCCAAGATCAACATATAGCTCCCCTTATATCTCATATTATCTATGAGAAGTCTCCTTTCATCTGAATCGAAGAGTAATTTGTCAGAGGTGGTTGGTGATGATTCTTCTTTCTAGATTACTAAGTCAAAGGATGATCCAACACAAACCATATCTCTACTTTCATAAATTTTCTTCATCTTGAGATCCTAGAGATGGTATCCTTTCAAAGTAGTGTTATAGCCCAATAGGATATATAAGAGTGTTTTTGGATCAATTTCATTACTTTTTTGAGTTGGGACATGCATATATGTTGTTGAAATAAGCACTCGTAGATGGGAAAATGATGGATTTTTACTGCTCCATACCCCTTCTAGAGTTTTATCCTTACAAATATTTGTTGGTGCCCTATTGAAAATATAAATATCTATCTAGACTACTTCTATCCAGTATCATTTTTCCAACTTTTTTGTTGACAACATGCAGGTATACATTTCCATTACCATGTGATTGCATCACTCAACAATGCCATTATGTTAGGGCATGTAGGGAGTAGTCAATTTTTTTTAAATTCTTTTTTAGTTTAGGAATTCCAAGAACATTTGTTATGTGAATTTCCCCCTTTATCTGAGTGGAGGAGAATAAGAGGTTATCTTGTCTCCTTCATAACCTACTTATAGAAGACTTGGAAATGATGAAGGGCCTCACTCTTCTTTAGGAAAAACACCCATGTGTTCTGAGGGTAGTCATCCATGAACATTTGAAGGTACTTATATCATGAAAATTAAGTAGGTAAAGGTCCCTTTAGATAGGTATGAGTAACCTCCAAAAAAAATTTGGCATGAAATATGCTTGAATTGAATAGATCCCTATGTTGTTTACTTGCAAGACATCTAATGAAAACAATCAAGGAACTAGAACACTTGAGAAGTATATTTACCATCCCCTTTCAAATCAACTTGTAAAAAGCTCCATCTAATAGGTGACCACAATGGTAGACCCACAGAGTAGTATATTATACCATAGAGGAAGATAGAGCTATTACAGAGGATGAAATAACATCTAAAGAAAATAATTTATCTTTCAAAAATGCTCTAGCAAAAAGTATACCTTATCAAGAGATTAAGAAGGATTTGATTCCATTATCATCTAGAAGTTCCACCTTCACATGATAATTTAAAATCTTACTAACTGATAAGAGGTTGGATGTCAATCTAGGAAAATATAGTACATTATAGAGTATACATTGTTGTGTCTTGAAAGGAATGGTGACTTGGCCTATTATGTATATAACATAGTCTTGATCAGTCATGATCCTAACTTGATCTCTAGTGGGTTGGTTTGTTAGTGAATCAAATAACTTCTTATGACCTAACATGTGTTTACTGGAACCTAAGTCTATCAACATGATATTCCTCATGGGATAAAAGGTCTAGGAGACTAGCACTATGTTATTATTTATGCTATAATTGTCTTCTTTAGGTGTCTCTTCATCAGGGCCATCATCTTGTTGAGCTATGAGATGTCCCCTCTACTTCCATCGATGGAGACATCTTTTTAATTTATAATAATCATCATGACCTTATGTGCTTTCTTTAATATAACACTCTCTTTTTAGGCCAATACCAGCAATTGTCTATGTCGTGAGTGTTGGTTAGACAAATGTGACACCATCTCTTAGAATTTTGTGATTTCTAATGTTGTGAAGACTATTATTACTATTATTTCTACGATTTATTTTTTGGAGGTCCCTTACAATACTTCTAACCTTATGGATACTTTGAGATAAGAGCTTGGTCTTTTAACTCATCCTAGATTGAGTTGATGGCTTCTTCTTGTTGCAATAGATTCATGAGCTCTTTGAATCACACTGTCTACTTGGAGACATTCAATGTCATGATGAACACTATAAATTGGGTAGGTAACACTCTCAAGGTGATTAAGACCAAGATTTGTTCATCTTCCATCATACCGAGTGCTAATAGCTCTATTCACAACACAAATACCTAACATAAGAATTCCTTGACTTTCTCATTAGACTCCATAGAGTGTGTGTGAAGTCTTGACTATAGATGAAGGCTATTTATATTTTTTTACCTCATATATGTTTTCTAATTTATCCCATGCTATCTTTATTTTATGCATCGTTAACATGTGGTTACACATCATCAATGATGCTTAACATAATCAACATTAAAGCTCTAGCATTAGCCATTTCATATTTCATGAGTACAACAAGATCAATAGGAACCTAAAAAATCCATATCACAATACCCCATAGTCCTTCAAACTGAAGGATGGTGTATATCCTTGAGTTTTAATCATATTCTCCTTAGTTGGTAGTGCACATCAAATAAGAAATATTTCACAAGTCATTTTTGGATTAGCTCATTGAACTGAAGGTTCACACTATCACAAAGGTTTTCTAGCAAGGAAAAGTAGAAACCAAATCTCTCTTGAGTGTCATGATAGTTTTACACATCTTGTGAGTCTCCTTGGTGGTTTTTAGTATCCCTAACATTGTCCTTTATGCTAGACATATGCAGTGGTCCCTTAATATATAAGGATCTCCAATGATTTTTGTTTGTATGTTTTGCTTTACATGTCATGATTCTCCTTCTGGCTTCACCAATTTCCAAAAAAGTTACATTTTGATTCTCTGCTCACTCCATAAACCAAAATAGTCTTCTATGTTGCACATCTCAATATTTAAAAACACTATGGTATTTTGTTCACTAGAGGAACACTTTGGTTCACAATTTCTCCTTCCCTTGCTACCACGTTTAGCTGCACCAATAAGTTGTGCCATTCACTTCTATTATTCACACCCTTCAAATATAATGATTTACAAATATCCATCTCATCTATAGATTTCAAAAAATGGATCTATGATGTTCACCACATGAAAACACCATTAAATTGAACAGGCATGACTGTATGTTATGCATTCACTACACCTGTCACAGATCCTTATTGGTTCATATAAATTTCTTTACATGACATCTTGATCAAGAAAAAGGCTCACTTTATTATATAAAGGTCTAATTATGTTACACTGTGACCTTATGCCATGACTACTACACTTCACACTTTTTCCTTTTGTCACCACTACATAGATCTCAATGGATACTGTAGATCACATTTTACTTCTTGTGTCACTTCCTTTCTTGACTTCTAAGGAAATGCTTTTTTGCTACATTATTACACCATAAAGGCTTCTGATCTTGTACTGCTACTACACATCAATCAAGCTTCATGATCTGGCCTCTACAAACTCTTTTAATTGGAGTAGTTATAGATGTTGATTGACTTATAGAATGCCTAAGATATATGCTTGGTTATTAACAAGCCTAGTTCATTGTATACATATGCCCTCTGATCAAATATACTCTGATACTAGATTTTTATCAAATAAAATGAACTAGATTGATTTATTCAAGAGATGGTGGAGCATTATATACAAATATATTTACCAAAAATATGGTAACCAACTACCTAGGAAGGAAGGAATCTAGAAGATAGACAATCTAAATTAGAGATTGGTGTCATAGAATTGATTATACCAAATAACATAAACATAATGTAAAACAAAACTTATACACTATGCTACCAGTGAGTTCACCACATAACTTTTATATTTATGTAGTATTTAATGTTTCATATTTATATTATTTCCATTTATAGTATGGTGAATGTGAATAATATGAAGAAGCAAATTGGCAACAACAAGTACAAAAGAACAAGATATAAATGATAGTGCAATTTCTAGACAAGAAGACATTGCACACAAGGCAAATAATCTATAGTAGGTATTTGGTGAAATGGTAAGCATTAGAACAAGAAGAAAAAAATTGAATTTTAGAATTGGAGTTGAATAAGATTGACAAGAAAAAATGGTAGGAGTGTAATTAGAGTAACTCATAATATGTAAGTTATCTTCAACTAGAGGAGAATGATGTGGATTCTAAACTTATAAATACCATAACTTTTTATTTGTAACTCTATTTGATCTCTCATTTATACCAAAACAACCATATCAGAAACATAAATTTAGTTTCTACCATTATTATATATTTATTGACATTCTTATAATTTTTTGTAGATTATGTTGCCATTACAGGGTCCTAAAAATGCATTTTAGTATTTTTCTTGGATTTTTCTATTTTTTTTAAATATTATATTTTTTTATCTTGGATATGAACTTATATTTAAATTCATTAATTAGGTTCATTTTAATGTTTAAAATAGATTTGTAGTTTTTAGTCCCATCCAAGTTTTCATGCAAAACTTGTTAAAATAGGAAATAAAAAAAAATCATTAGAAAATGAAAGTTACAAAAAATTGCATGGGTTGGCTAGCTTTAGGTGATTTAGGATCTTTATATAGTTTTTGATTTTTTCATATTTTTTAAATATGTATGTAAACTACAATTTGAAGTTTATCTTTATTTAAAGTTTGTTATATAAATATTGTATTCATTCACTGAGAATCAATAGAAAAATTTTCTTGAATGCATATTATGAGTTTGTCTATGTATAATTTTTCATAGAAAGTCTATGTTTTCATAACTTATATCATAGAAGGAACCATAATTATATAAAAAAATTAATGAATTAAAGTAAATCAAATATTATTTCCAATGCTAGTATTGTCTCTTTCTCATGGTATTGTTAGTGATAATATTATAGGTTTATCATATAAAAAATCAAAAATAATTCTACCAGTGTCTTAATATTTTTTAAAAATAATGTGTGTCCCTCTATCAATTTTGAAATTATTACTTATTAACTTCTATGGGCATTCAAACCTTGTTATAATATTTTCATACAATAATTTCAAAACATCTATTACATTATTTATTGGAATTGCAAGTGCATTAATCCATTTTGTAATAAAATCAGATGTAGTGATGATATACCTATAATGAGACCACTTATATGATCTATCTATATGCCCTATAAATTCAATTCCCCATTTTTTCAAATGGTGGTCTTCATAACTAGATTCAATGGTATTCATCCCTCTTATTTGGATTTTGTATGCACTGACAGATATCAAAGTGTTGGTGCACTCAATGTGTATACTAAAATAATATAGGCCACTAAAGATGACTCTTTCAAAATAATCCTTATTTTTAGTTCAACTATTAAGTGTCCTCTCATAAATCCTTGATGTGTCTCTTCTAATAGTTGTAGTCTTTCATGCTCCAATGCTACTCTTTGTATGACAAATTTCTAAATTACACTATAGTAGGAAGGCTATAGTCCACTATAATCTTATCTAAATTCATATCCATTTTAAAATATGCTCTTACATTTTAAATATTTTTTCTTAAATCAATCCTTCCCCCACATTTTTAAACATTACATATTCTAATATCATTTATAGTAAAACAAGTTGATTACTTTCCTTTATAGATTTTTCTTCCACATTATTATCTAAGTGCGTGATTAATATACCAATGTATTTATCTTAGAGTCATATATCACATGGGAAAACTTAAAATCTAACTAAGAAAGATCAATAAATTTCTATTTCTTCTCATTAATGACCAAATCCTAATCTAAATAAAACACGCATGTGGAGTACTCTCTCATAGTATAAAATCCATTCCCAACCATTTCCCTCATTACATAAACTCTTACATGTTCCTCCTTCTTCCCCTTAACCTCTAGATAAAAAAGTGACTCTTGTTCTTCTATTGACATCTCATTACCTAAATAAAATCCACAACTTCTTCCACCTCTTCAATTAAACATAATATTCTTCTCTTCCTCATTTTACAATCCAAGGGTTATTATAAAATATTTTAAAAGTGGAATAAATAACTCCTTGAAAAAATTGGACCCAATGACATTAGAAAAATAAGGATTACTAGTCTTATTAGATCATGGTGAGCCAATACTTTAGAATTTTCACCTTCCACCTCTTTTGTAGTATGTTCTAAAAATTTAATAAAAATAAAGGTGTATTCAGTTATTTCTTTTGCCTCAAGTGAGAAATAATAATAAAATGGTATGAAAAATTAAATGAAACCTTTCCTTCATAAATAATATATTTTATTATAATATAAATATTCTCTATTATAAGATCTAGTAATTAATATCTAATTATCAATTTCCCTATATATACCACTACTTCCTTAAGTAAGATAAAGGTTTTATAGACTATATTCCTTCTTCATTTATGACATAAAAATCATATACCCTTGTAGCGAGTTCTAAAAAACTATCCTGCACTAATTCATTGATGTTTAGTTTAATACCTCCAAAACCTACGACCCCCATTTTTAAGCTCTAAGAAATTTGCATGAAGATATTGGAATTTTAACCATAAAAAAATTTAGAAAAAGAAAACCATCCAGCATTTTTGAAAATCCTAAGAACATTCAAGTTTGAACCTATAAACATATGATCCATAGGTTTAATTATATTTATTTTTATACATATTTAATACACAAAAAATAAACAATACTTGATGTTTTAACAACACCAAAAAATAATATAATAAATAAATAAAGATAAAAAATAATTATCATCTTTCATTATTTGTATCCATAAAAAATAAAAATAGGGCCACTCATTTACATATAAGTAATCTATATTCCACTTTTATACATCGTTATCTATTCCATAATACGCTACACTCATCAATAGAACACATTTAATGAACATGAAAATGATAATTTAATCATCAAACTATTTCCATTATTTTATATATACGAAATAAACTCTAGGTGTTTGATCCCAATCCTCACTAGATAAACAATTTACACTCCCCCTAGTTCACCTATTTCAACTTTCAATAGGGAGAAGATAGGATGCTTCATTAGCTTGACCGAGCCTTTAGAGATGAGAAATACCTCTTCTTTTTTGTATCGATCCATGGTAGGTGAGTATCAGTCATCCTCAATACTATTTTTTTAGATAATCACCCTATTTTATTTAATATTGAGTGGATTTCACCTCATGTTAAGCCTACCTCCACTCAATTTTATCTCAATACTACTCACCGTAAGCATAAAAGAATAGTGGGGCACATTGTTTAAATTTTGAGCCAGTTGCCTTGGCCAGAGGGAGAAAATGACTCGATTAAGTGGGGCTTAGATGTTATTTCTCATACATCCATCTTTTTTCATATTTATGAAAAACAAACGTCGTCTTTCAAATGGTTTTTATAAAGTGATACAAATAATGAATATATTGGGGTCTCACAAGAATTAGAGAAGTCAACTTTCAATGTTCTCCTCCAAACTCAAGTGTCACATTAGAGACATAAGATCCAAATTGAGGAGGTTCACAAGGATAAATGAGATCATTTGTGAGCTCGTACGCGTTGTTTAAGATTTAGATACAAAGTATATAAGGAATTTTTTCCCCTTCTCTACTCTAGGAGAGCTTATAGTAGAATCAAAGTTGTCAAGGAAGGAAATAATAGGCTTACCAAACTTCTTAACATTATACAAGATTTTGTTCATCATTTACATGGTGTTTTATCATCAGAAGATTCTTATCCACAATAGGAGGTGGTTCTCCATCTTTGTCTCCAGATGGTGTCATAACAAGTTTCCAATTCTCAAAGAGTGCCTTGTGATATGACCCTATCTCTCAACAACCTCCATGATGTTCTTAAGTAGATGCTGATTGAAAAATATCCAAGAATTTATGGGGTCTCATATGATTTATACCAAACCCTTTGGGATACTATTTCTCTTGATCTATGTCATATTTATTTTGAAGTTATTTTAACTAGATCTTTGGGTTCCCTTATAAACTAGGGTAACATTAAATTTATTCCGAAGGTTGGTGATCCTAAAATTTTAAACAATTTGAGGCCTATTATTTTATCAATATATCCAATAATATTTTTATTGATACTTTATCCCTCAGGGTCAAACACATTCTCCATTTAATTGTCAAGAGTGACATAACTAGTTTTATTTAAAATAGAGTTATTATCATCAATGTCATTACAATTTTGAAGCTATGGAATGGGTTTAGATTTCTAATAAAAAGGCTCTATTCGTCAAGATTGATTTTGATAAATCCTATAATTATATTTAGTGGACCTTCATTATATCCATGTTGTAGGCCCTTGTTTTGGACCAAAATTTGTTTGGACTATTAACGTGCTCTTTTAGGATGTTAGGACTTGTATCACTATCAACCACACAAAATATTTTTGGTTTGAACTTCATTGTTCCATCTAATAAGGATTACCTTTAGCCCATTATTTATATGTGCTATCAGAATAAGTATTTAGTTATAGTCTAGCTAATTACACTTCCAAGGTTTTGGCGAAAGTCATCTCACAACCTTAGTATGATAGACAACTTTTAAATGGACTCTTCACAGATAATTATTTTTTCACTCTTCAAGAGGAAGAAGCATCTGTTAGGAATTCCATGTAATGTCCCCATATTTTTTTAAGATTTAGGCTCATTTATTTAATGGAGGAAGACTCAGTTTTACCTTCAGATTCTAGGCCCCAAACCTCCTTGGTTGGATGGATATCAATTGTAATGGATTCTTCTAGGGCTGAAGTATAAGTTTCTTGACATCCCTTTTGATTTTCAGGAATATACCTCTAATTTATTGTCTTATGTGGTATAAAGAGTTGAAAAAAAATATTTTTGGATGACAATGTCTTTATCTCTTATAGGCAAATTTCAATTTTTCTCTAAACCTCTTGTCAGGGCCCTTCTAATGTCTCTTAAGATAAATTAAAAAAACATCCCTAATAATTTATATGGGATAACTCTAAGTATCATAAGGTTTTCCATAGAGTTCATTGTAACATATATTGTTTGCCCAAGGAAGCTCAGGGTTTGCGTCTCCTAGAAATTAAAATTCAAGGACTTACCCTTGGTGTCAAGGGTCAAAGTGTAATAGTGTGTCCCACTTTTTTACATAAAGAAGCCACATATAATTTCATCTTCTCCTCAAGTTATCTTGAGTTTGGGTCATTAAAATTAATCAAAAAATATGTTTTAGACCATATATACAAATATATAGTGCATATACATTTTTCCTTTTTTGTTTAAAAAAAAATCAATA
>JARHVA010010897.1:0-67500 GCA_037957365.1 Torreya grandis | reverse complement strand
GTCATGAAAGCTTATCTAGTATATTATGAATGCATGTCTAAAACAAAAAAAATCATAAATGTCAACATAGTTTGTTTGGAAAAGTAGACATGCATAAAACAATGTTATCCAAGTCAACATAGTGGACTATGTGATATAGTTTTTAGTGTAACTTAAAAATAGGCAATCATATTATTATAATTTAAATTATTAAATAATTTTACTAAAAAATTGGAATATAAAATTGATAAAATTGAAAAAATTAAAGTACTGAGTCAATTAGAAGGATCATGAATGGATTCAACCAGGTCAACCTAGTTGGATGCCAAAAAATACATTAGCTTAATAGGAACTATCAATTCAACTTTGTCTGGTATAATAAAAATTTACTTTTGACACAAATGAATAGGATTGAATAGATAGATATTATTATCTATGATTAAAATATTAATGTTTTAGGAAAATAACATGACTAACCAGCTTGGTCTTGTTAGCTAGGTAGGAGGCCAAAAAAAAAAAAAAATGATCAACCAGCTAAATCTTATTAGCTAGACATGATTCCAAAAATACAAAAAAATGAATATGATTTACCAACTCATTAGTGTTAGATATGATTAAAAATATGTATACAAAATATTGAAAAAATGTATTGACCATTGTAACATAGTTGATTATAAATCTTGAATTCTACACAGAAAATAATATTAGAAGACTAGTGAAACTTAGTTGATTGTATATGAATAATTAAAAATTCAATTGTTAGATTCACATCAGGTTAAATAAAATATATGCAATAAATTAAGATAGATGCATGACTTATTCTAGTTACTAAATCCAAGATCAAATAAATTAATCAACTAGCATTTATTACAACATATTTTATATTAGGAGCATGACAAAATTGGATATACTAAACTTAAATAAGGGAAAACTTATAACACAAGACTAAAAGAGAGTGTTACAAAACCTCTACTTAAATAATACTATGTAATAACCCTATGTAATTCAACATAAATAAAATAAACTCTAATATAGTGTTCTCAAAGAATATAAAATAAAGAGGAATGGTTAACCAATAAAAATAGTTAAGGGATCATGGTAGTCAAATTGGGCACTAAATCACCTAAAATGGAAAATAACATGAAAATAAAATTCTATAGCTATACTAATTTTAGATATAGAGGTAATATAATTAAGAAGTTATATATTCAAATCCAATTACCTTTTGAAATATTTTATCTATCAAAAGTTATATGTAATTACCCTTGAGGGAACATATCAAGTCCCAATCCCCCTTGGAAAATGGTCATTTTAAAGAAAATTTTGTGGATTTGTAAGGATTAGACTATAAAAATCATATCTAGGCTAAACTACTCCTACAAGATAGGCTATCTTCCCTACAAGGAAAACCCAATGAAATGGCTTCTTCAAATGTATATTTAGTAGAATTAGAAGATAAAACATGATGAAAATGAATATTCTTATCTATTATATTTATATGAAGGTTGTGTTTATAGCAAGGGATAGGTCCTTATCATTCTAAATTTTTATCTTATAAAGTCAGCCAAGATGAATCTATTTTGGAAATGTTATTGTTAAGACTTAAACTAAGTCAACTCGGATGACTTAGTTTTATAAGGTGTGTTGTCTCTTTCTTAACAGGTTTGGCTAGAGCACCTAAGTGGTAAAAATAGGTGAAAATGTTGACTCAGGTGACATTGTATGAAAAGTATGTATTTTCTTAGTTACTGGTTATTTTGAAATATTAATTACTTTGGGAAGAAGATAAGCAAGGTTTATTTATTTGGTGAGTTGGATAAATGGTATTTGAAATGGGTTTAGTTATGATATATATAATCAACAATATTCCAAAGCACCAATGGTATTCCCAACCCTTTCCCAGTGCACCCTCTAAATTATGCACTCATAGAGATTGAAAATTGACTAGTTCCTATAAGAGATAAAGTGCCAGTAAATGATAAGTTTTAAAAATATTGTGTTAAAGAAAATAGCCAAAAATGAAAAATTGGAATAAAATATGGAAAAGTAGAGATAAAAAATTGATGATAAAATTATGTTTTTAAAAATGAATAACATCAAGTGGAGTTACCATGGAAAGGAGAGAATAAAATTTGCTAAATAGATAGAAAATGGATGTAAGAAGTAGACACTAAACACACAAACTTAATAGAACAGATGAATGCATCATTAAATTAATTAATAAATATGTTGCGTGAAATATGTAATGGAGAGTATTTAGAATCTAAAGGCCAAAGAGGACCCTTTCATAATATAAAAATATTTATTTAAATAGAAGGAATGAGGGGTAGTGTAAATAAAGTAGTGAAGAATAGAGTAGTGAGATGAAAGAGAAGGAAGAAATAGTAGAACGAGAAGGAAGAGATAATAAAGAGATAAAAATTTATTTGGAGAATTCAAAGATAATATAATGAGAAATAAAAATTAGAGGTAAACCTCGCTATGAGAGGGATATAGTTGAATATGAGTAGTATAAAGTAGATAAAAGGATAATGAGGAGAGACTAGTTGAATATAATAGAAAAAAATATATGAAGAGGAATAAAACTATGAGATGTGAGAAGACACATCCCACCCATCTGGAAGAGATTGTTTGATCAAATGAACCCCTTCAACCAACTATCATGCATTATGCCATGGAAAAATCAAATGGAGGGAAAGAAAGAGATAGAGATTAAAAAAATTAAAAATGAAAAATAAAAATAAAATACAATAATTAGATGAAACCATGGAACTAAACAAAAGAAACATCAAAGAGAGAGGCAAAGTGAAGATGAAAGATGATAAAAATAAAAAATGACAACTTAAGGATTATATTAAATATAAAAACAAATAAAAGGTGGGGCCATATGGAGTTGTGTTTTACATGTGTAGTATAAAAATATCCCTAAGTGAGAAAAAAGACACTTCAATATGCATAATCTTAATGTCACCAAAGAATAATGAATAGAATGTTCAAAGATGATAAAAAAATCAATTATTCCAATTTCATGACATACAAGAAAATTTTAAAAATTAAGATGGCGTAAGTAAATATATGATGTGCAATGATTTATCATTATATTAATAATTACCCAAATCTACAATAGCTACAAGAAGTGAAAAGTGGATAATAATAATGGAAGAAGATGAGGAAGATGAGGAAGATAGTGATAGGGATTATAAAATACTAGAATTTATGATCATACAATGGAATTTTTTTAAAAATATATAGCATAAAATGAGAAAAAGGATAAAAATATAATCTCATATTTCAAGGAGGAAAAAGTAATAAAACTTAAAAATATATCATATTTAATAAACTCTGAGGGACTACTAAGATCCCAAAAAATATGTAGGATGGGAAAAGTTAAAAATGAGAAGGAGAAAATTGTGCTTAGAAATGAAAGAAGATGGAAAAATTTAGAAAAACTATTATATGTAAAGATTTATGGCAATGATATATGTCATAGATTATTGGCTATTGGCACATATGTGAATTTGAAACTGAAAGCTATATGGTAGGCCTTTAGCAATATGTCCTTACATAAAATTTATTATGATATATAAATGGAATATGGCACATTGTGACAATCCATAGGGGTTTCAAAGGTAGTAGAAGTTTCTTGGGATATCACTAAAATAATATATTTTGAAGTCATGAAAACATATAATAAATAGTCACCATACCCAGTACTATTATCATGTGAATGGTTTGTTAATTATAATGGGATATTAGACTATGTAAATGAAGAGATAAGGATTGAAGTTAATCTAATAATATCCCACTCACTATTATTACGTGGTATGTAATATGCATAGACTATATAAAACTAAAATTATAAAATCAAGCATGATGACATTTTTGGTGTAGAGTTAGTTATTAAAACTTTTGAGCTAAACATAGAATATAAACCAAATGATGAGGTCAATACTTGCATGAGGAACGATGAGTCAAATTTAAATATAGGAGAATATATGAAATTATTATTTAATTGAGGTCTTAATACATGGGTACGTAAGTTACTACATAACATGGAAATTAACATAGGATATGGAGGAACATGTCATAGAAGACATAAATAACATGGCAAGAGACAAATACTACTATATCAAAAAATGTTATGATATTGGAAACACATTATTACTCTATGGTAGGATAAGATGATGCATCCATGGCTGATACCCTAGATAAATAGAGATATTTTGCATAACAAATTTACCACACCATGAAGGTAAAATAAGGAAAGAATATTTACGTACATTATTATGGTATTCAATCAAGGAGACTGTGGAATGTATGGTTCACCAACTAAGAAGATGTTTCGAGTCAAAAAAGTGTGATGGTGGAATTTAATATGATTTAAATGAATACAAAATACAATCTTTGTTAGGGTTTACTTGACCAATTTAATAATAGTGTCAATAAAATACAATACAATAAGCTTTTTTTAATCTATGTCTTGTTACTCATATTTCTAGGAACGTATTTATAAAATACACTCCTAGGAGTAGTATAATAATTTCAATTTATCCTAGGAAAATTCATAGATGAACAAACCAAAACATACTTGGACATAATAAGGACAAATGTAGAAGTAATTCCACTAGTAGGGCTTGATTTTACATATAAGTAGTTAATATAAATTCAAAATAATGTTTATTCACACTAAATACTAACTTAATTTACATCTTCCCCTTTGTAATAAGTTTTTTTTACTTTGTTCACTTCCTTATGATGTTTTAGATGAAAAAGTGAAGCTAGTTATTACAGTCATTAAGTCAATTCCAAAATGTCATGGGAAGCAAATATTGCCAAAAATTAACATACCAATTAAATAACTCTTTAAAGAAACATAAGGTCAATCCAAAGGTGACATGGACATTATGGAACAATAAGTTGATGAATTAGAAAATCAAACCTAAATATTTAAAGTCTATGGATCTACACTTCCCAATTCAAATTTGAGTTCCAATCTACCAAGGTAGGAGAAGTACTTAGAGCATAAAAAATACAAGACATCCTATTGTTTTCAATCAAGAAATAAAATCACACAAGAGGAAGAGACATAAGATAAACAGGTAATGACATTATTTTAACCAAAATAAAATACACTCATCCATAATTTAATCCCATGAGTATTCCACCTAATAAAAATAAAAAGTATAAAAACAAATATGTAATGTTATAACTCCTATAATTTCCCAAAATACATAAACAATCCTCAATAGACACATAAAATATATAGGAGAATAAGGAAGAAGAGACGGGGCCAAAACATAAACCAAAGGAACTCAAATCATAGAAGAAAACACAATGGAAGAAGAAAAGGATCTCCATAAATACAAATAAATCAAAATATCAAAGAGACCATAAATAATCATAGCCATCATATTATCAAAGGCATAACATGGCACATCAGCCACACTTATAGAGGTATATTGACTACATGAAAAAAAAAAGAAGTAGGTTGATGAATAACATAGAAAACATGAAGAAACAAAAAAGTTGAAATAAAAATAAAATAGGATTATAGGAAAAACAAATAACAAATGGAATAGTAGAAAAAGGTCAAGGAATAATCTTTGACTTAACCAAAAGAATAGGAGGGATTAGGATCCCAAAATAAGAATGAATAGGAAGCAAAATAAGAAAATGAAAATTTGGAAAAAGAGAAACTTACAAACTAAAAAATGGAAAAATAAATAGTGGAAAAATAAAAAGATACAAGGAAGAAGAATAAAAGAATAAAATTATGGTAGGATAATCTAATTAGAACTTAGAAGGAGAAAAAAATAAGGTGGCATCAAACATCATCACAATGGTAGATGAAAAGAAATTGAAAATGGTGCTAGTCAAATCTTCTATAAATTTAAACCAATAATAATCCCTTGGTAAATTTGTAAGGTAGATGATATCCTATCTCACACTACCATCTATCCCTGCACACCAAGTTACCAAACTTTCCACCTCCATATCCACTCCATGTAAATAATTACTCACTCTATGAAACTCCATTACCTATATTTAAGAAAATTTAGCCAAACTATAGAAGATTGACAACATCAAATTGGTCATAACATTGTTATAATCCACACTAAAAGGGACTAGCATATGTTTTAACACATTATCACTAATAGAAAATTAACACTTGTGGACCAATTTAATGAGAGGTCAATTTACAACTATATACAATGATGTATTATTTTGGTAGAGGCGATTCATAAAGTAATACATTATATCTCCAAGGTAAGGACACAATAAAAATTTAATACCAAATGTAAATTATAAAAATGCTTGTAGGATACAGTTTAAAATTTGATCAAACATCAATCATTATCAAAAATATATGCACAATATGTGATCCATTATTATGAAGGAATTTAACCTTCAATAGAATAACAAATAATTGGTAGGTAATTCAAAACATGAGAATACATTCAAGACACACATTTCCATCTCTTTGGGATTCAATCTCATATGTTTCCACCACTTAGTTTTCATTTATTCTAGGGTGGTCGATAGAAACACTAGTAGAAATTAAAGAACTCAATTTTTGGGATGAGGAAATAAATCATACCGTATAGAAATATGACATCATCAAGGACCCAGCTAGCATATTTTGTAAAAATATTTTAGATTTACGTAAAAAAATTTAAGACAAATAGGAATAATGCGAAAAACTAATCATAACTCTCAAGGAATCTGGCAACCACCTCAATCAATTTATGTAGAGGTTAGAGCAGGTCACCAAGGAGATAGAGACTTCATATGACTAAATTTGCATCCATCCCAAATAATAATAAATTACATACTTGATCTATTAAAATATTCAATAGGAATAAAAAGCATAATGGGCCAATGTGTAAATCACACAATTGAATTACTTTGAGACTAAGTTTCTCATAAAGGAAGAACAATTTTTGTATCTTAGTACAATTACATAATATTTACATGATTATTCACTTTTGATTGTTTCAAGGATGAAAAAATGTTTATTTTTGTGGACGATGTTGGTGGCATTCTTCATGGTAACATTTAATAGAATACAACTGGTGGAATTTTTTGGTCATATCAATTTTACTTCATAACACCTCCTAAAAATATAAAGAAATATATAGGGATGAATAATATATGTGTCTATTGAGAATTTATATTGTATTTTATTTTAACCATGACTTGTAGGTAAAATACCTTGATATTTTTAATTGAGAAAAATATATAACAATGATCTTACTTACACATATATAAAATATAAAACACCAGCAAATCAAGATCTCCAAATGTGGCCTTGCACACCTGCTGACCAAGATCCTACATACATGAAGAATCCTTTTGATTCTCCAAACTAGCACCCATACTTGGCACTATGGCACTAGGAGGAACACACCTTGCTCTCTTCACTCTGAAGGAGCTAATTTTTTCTCTCTTACTCTCTAGCAAACTTTTACAATACAACCCATGAGTCTATTATATAGATCTCGAGCAAACAATAATTAGACATCTAATTACAATAATTAGATCCGTAGCTCAAGACTATAATTAGCCTTCTTACATGTAAACAATCAGTTCATTAACTAACTATTCATGCAACCGATAGTTTTACAACTACATAGGTGACTGACGTCAGTCCCTGTCTGCCTGGGGGTGACCAACATTGGCTAATCTCTGATCATCATTGGCAGCTTCCTGTCTCCACCTGACTGACGTTGGTTGGCCTGACCGACGCTGGTGATTGTGACACTTAGGACCCTCCTCTAATGTCTACATCAGTGAAGCTTTTAGCTCCACAACCTAACAATCTCCCACTTGGAGATAAATAGCTGCACTGTACCTGTACCTATACCCCATCTAATCTATTTCCTAGCTTGTATCCCTCTTCAAGCTCAACCTTAAAGACCAACCACCACAAATCCTATGGTGCACCTCCTGTCATCCAAGTAACCTGCCACATCCAAACCTACAAACCCATGTAGTGAAGTCCTAACCCTGCATAGCATGTATACCTACTGTTGGTCCCTCTCAGATACCTGAGAACCCACTTCCCTAAATTAGTTTCTAACTCTCTGATAGCTCCCACTACTGGGGAAAACTCGAGTCTATAGCAGACCTCATGTGATTTCAGACACTGAACTGTCTAGCCCTTAGTGTGCTCCAATTTTGCATCTTGCATATTGAACCTCGCTAACACTTGATTCACATCAGCTCTCACTGGAGATAAAATCAACCTATGATCTTCCATGTCTCTCATGCCAAAGAATTTTGCTACTCCAAATTCCTCAAGACATGCCACTGAACTAACCTTACCCTTAGCTTAGCAAAACCCTGTATGTATGAACTTGCTAGCTAGCATACCATCCACATACAATAACAGGATAACATTACAATCATTATCCAACCTGGTAAGACAAACACAATGGTTACACTGACATTGACTAAAGCCATGCTTTGTCATCCACCTATCAAACCCTGTACCACTGTCCTATAGCTTCTTCAAGACCATATGACCTAGCCTTTCGTCTCATGTGTCCATTCTCTCTATTCTTTAACTAAGGTATCCATTCATCTTTCAATTCTTTCTTCAGGGTGGCAACCCTACCAAATCTCCAATTTGGTTCTACATCCTAATCATGCCATGCTCCCACTATTTCCTGGATCTTTCCTGCTCTATAATGAGCAACAAGTATAAAGAAGAGGAACAATGAATTTGAGGCTTAATTACCACTTTCAGTCCTCCATATGGACATTTGAGACTCCTTGACAGCTTGCTATCTACCCAAAATCTATTACAGTGACCAACCTCGATCACCACACAATTTACATCTGATCGATGCTAGTTCCATGTGACTGTCCTTTCTACCGATGCCAATTTTCTGATCGACATCAGTCTTACCTGGTCGCCGACATCGATTCCCTAACCAACGCTAGTAACCACCCTACCCAACACCACTGGCTCTAGTATGTACATGACCGACATCAGCATCTATCTGTTCAACGCCGGTTCCCCTTGACCGACGTTGGTAACTGTGTTCACCTGTGAGTGATGACTTTTTACCCACAAGCTCTCCATGGATCAAAACCTTGTCAAAACTGCCCTGCTCAGCCTTTTTCACTGATCTCTATCCATAATCTCCTCTAGAAATACTAAGGCTTTCCAGTTCTTAAGTCTATCAAATACATCTGACTTCCTCTTAAGAATATGCATCTCCTTCTTGCTCATGTGACCAAGCCTACAAAGCCACGTCTTTATAATAGAAGAAGAATTAGTAATATAAATAGATAGATAAAGGATACCTACTTTGTTACCACCAGCTAATTTAAGTGCATCTGCTATGAGAGTTCTTGTGCATCTCTCATCACCTAACTTTCTTGAAGCAATTTGCTGCATCTTCAGAACTGGGACCTGCATGACATTCTTCAATACCCATGTGTTGGCTACTTGTAATTTCAGCAACTCTTCCCCTTTGCCAATACTTTGACAAGGCACACCAGCCCCTTTATATGGGGCTACATGGAAAGAGGCAATAGAATCTATAAACCAAGATTCTACTTTATCCAAGGAACATCCCAGAGCATCCTGTGTAACAACACTTGCAACATCTGCTTCTTCAGCTCCGTCATGCTGATCTTCTACCATCCAACAATTTCTATTTACCTGTTCTTTCTTTCCATAAGACCATAATTGACCATTCATGCTTTTCAATTCCTCCATTCTTAGCTTACTTTCTTCTACCATTGCTATACTCCCACTCAATCAGAAACCCCTGAGAGTGACCTGTAATCAAACACAAACCTGCTCCCTATAACCTGGCTCTGATACCAACTGTTAGGACCCAGAAGCACCATTGATTACCAAGCAACTAAACATGTAGAATTTAACCAGAAGTAACAAGTAACTAGAATTCAAAAATAACACAAAATATGAGAGACAATACCCAATTGTATTAATACTCTTCCAAAAGGAAATAAAACAAAGAAGATTGCCACAGTCTTCTTCCTTACACATCTCTAGGGCTCTCACACCTCTAGGGCATAAATATTAAATCTCTTCAAGAGCTCACTCTCTCTCTTACAGTCCCAACACACAACTCAAACACAGAGTTGGTGTTCACCTCCAACCAGTCAGTATTACTATTGCTAGTACACCGAGTATATAAACATACTCAACTGAGTACACAATGCACTCCAAGTAAATCTCCCATGAACTTGTAACAACCTGCAACTCAAATGATCTTACTTTGGAAGGATCTACCTTGCCTTCCTCTTTGCTCTCCAACTGAGTACACACCATACTCCAAGTAGATCCTACCTAATCTTGCTACCTATTGTGTTGCTGATCTCTCTAATCCTGATGCCACCTGCCGACCAACCTAGTTTTGCACACCTACAAACATAGATCTTGCACACATAAACACATACAAATCAATGATCTTAATTACACATGTAGATCTCCAAATGTGGCCTTGCACACCTACTGACCAAGATCCTACATACATGAAGAATCCTTTTGAATCTCCAAACCAGCACCCATACTTGGCACTGTGGCACTAAGAGGAACACACCTTTATCTCTTCACTTTGTAGGAGCTAATTTTTACTCTCTTACTCTCTAGCACACTTTTACAATATAGCCCATGAGTCTATTATATAGATCTCATGCAAACAATAATTAGACATCTAATTAAAATAATTAGATCCACAGCTCAAGACTATAATTAGCCTTCTTACATGCAAACAACCAGTTTGTTAACTAACTATTCATGCAACTGACAGTTCTAGAACTGCACAGGTGACCGATGTCGGTCCTTGTCTACCTGGGGGTGACCGACGTCGGCCAATCTCTGACCGTCATCGATAGCTTCTTGTCTCCACCTGACCGACGTCGGTTGGCCTGACCGACGCTGGTGACTGTGACACTCAGCACCCTCCTCCAATGTCTGCATCAGTGAACCTTTTAGCTCCACAACCTAACATCATCTATCTATAAAAGATGAACTTGTTGGACATATGATTGTCATTGATGTCAAAATTGAGATCATTAGCATTATGGATTTCATTGATTCTCAATAATGTATATGGTGATCTTATCATAGGTTAATAATTATTAGAATGCTTGTGTGGATGAGTGGAATTCATTTGGTTCTTTATATTGATCATCTAGACAATTTGGGTCTATGACAAGAAAAACATAGAAGGCATTTTGATGATGTCACCATTGCCATGTGTGAAAGACTATGGGAGAGCTAGTTACATGGTTTTGATCACAATAATCTATAGTTGTTATGATCCAATTTGAAGCCATGTGATTAAGTGCATTTGAAGATATTCTTGACTAAAGTATGGATCTAGGACATTTTAATATTGTTTTCCAGCACAGTCAAATTTACATGTTATAAGATAAAGATAAGTAGGTGCTTTGTTGATGCCATATATTTCACATATAAAGGCTTTACGATAAAATGAATATATAGATGAAATACCCTATATAAGAGGATCTTATGTACTCATTTTTAGGTCATGTGATGAAGTGTGCCAAGATTTATGTAGGTACAAAGTTAGCCTTCCAGGCATACTGAAATGGTCCCCATACTTAATCAAAATATACACAAGGTATTGCAAAGTTGTCATGATTTTAAAAAGATCATTTACAAAAAATTATAAAGGAAATAAATATTAGATTTTTTATGAGTTTTTCATGAGCATCTTGAATATAAGGTCAATAGGTTCAAATGAGTAGGAAAGAGCTCATAATTAAATTATCTTTGCTCTCAAACATGTTAGGGTTTCCTAGTAAAATCCTAAGGGTTTTATTTATTACATTAATATAAATGTTCTATTTTGATGTTGACTAGATATAGTTAGGGCTCTGTATCTCAAATTATAATTTAAGCCTTGTCAACATTGTAAAACCTGACCCTCAACCTAAAAGTTACCAACTTGAGAAGTGTTCAAAAGACTTAATATTTCCTAAGTCTTAGACTTTATATTATGTCCCAAATTGATAAAAAAAACCATCACTTTCTCCTATAAAGAAGACCCAATGAAGCTCAATGAATTTAAATTATCAAAAGGACATTCAAGTAAATGTGCAAGTGACAAGTGTTAGAATCATGAAGCTTACACAGTAAATCTATAGTGTGGTTTAAGGTCAACTTGTCAATGAACAATGTGAGGATGTTAAGCGTATCAATAGTTAGAACTGATAGAGATATATAGAAGGCACGTGTATGCCAAGTGTCACATTATTGAGATCTAAGTAAAGTTAAAGATGACTCTTTTTAGAAGATTTGGTGATGAGTGGATGATCGTGAAAAGGATATCCAATAGAGCAAGTGGACTCAAATGTAATAATGTGCTTAAGGTGTATCAACATAGTGGTGAGTCAAATATTGAGCAAGTCTAGAAAGATAGATAGAGCATAAGAAATCAAATTAGAAAGTAATGAGATGGAATGAAGAACTCTATATTTAACATCTAGATAGAAGTAAAGATAGAGATAGTTTGAATATCCAATGACACGTGAAAGCTCAAATCAGGAACATCAATGGATGCATTTTAAATTGGACAAACCTAAAGTTTAGAAGCATACAAAGATTAGATGGATATCATGAGCCTATCAGAATGTGATTGAATAGATGCATTTGAAGGTTGAGTAGTTCACATCAATACCATTAGATCATGGTGCCAAACACAAGATTAGCAATCAATAGTTAAAGGTATGTTTAGTCTAATGGTTAGTTGTAGGAACATGTAAGAACTTACATGTAAGCTCTGTATTTAAATACGAACAATGATATTAATCAATATAACTAATAAAATCTATTTTAATGAGCATGTAAATCAAAACTTGAGTCTAACATATGATATATATAGTAATGAGATAGTAAATTATGGTGGTCATGCATGGAATTGAGACATGGGAAACTTATAGTTCAAGTCATAATGAACTAAAGTCCAAAATTTGGCATGATGTTTTATAATCTGAGTATGGACACATATAAGATATACAACCCTATATCAATTATTTATATTTATGATACCAAAAATAAAATAAAAAAGAGGAAAAGTCATTCATAGGAGGTCACATAGAACAATATGTAGACACAATTAATATTGCAAAAAGGATGATTTGTTGTTGATGAATAATGTAAAATAAGAAAATATAAATACATAGAGCAACAGAGTGTGAGAGAGATGATGTGTGTCGAATAGAGACATATATAGACACATAGACAAATGGCTAGAGAGGAAGAAAGGCATAAAGATATTATGTGCAAAGCATGTATAGTTGAAAATTATACATGGAACAAAGAGTTAGAGTTGCATTCATTTATGAATCAATTTTTATAAATTAGAGTTGTATATCCATAGATATTTGATTGGTTGGTTCCATTAGACAAGTTGAGTTAGTGCTCAGTTAGGGAGTGGGTACTTCCTTAGAGTAGGTGCTCTCAAATCAAGGGATTGGTGTCTCTTTAGGGTTGGTTCCCTTCAATGTGTAACCAATGAGGTTTGGAATGTGAGGCTAGATTAGAATAATATATTCTAGAAGTTATTATCATCATGGTTTTTATAAAAGGCTTTTCCATCTATACATCTATTATCATGTGTATTTTTGTGTGTATGATATCTACACATTTTATTTAATCTTCATATATCTTTTAATCTACATTAAAATTATTTAAATGACTAGTTTTAATTGATATACTGATTCACCCCCTCTCAATATCTAGTTGTGTTCCAATAATTGGTATCAAAGCACTGGTTCTTTGAAATAAGATTAATCATATGATGTATATCATATAATAGTGAACACAAATGGATAATCAAGAAGGATCTTCATAAAAAAGGCACCTCTCTTTGATGGATCAAACAATGCATTTTAGAGTAGAATAATGGAAGCTTGTCTATCCTCATTAGGTTTTGATGTATGGATGTCTATGGTAAATGACTATGAAACCCTTTCTAAAAATCCTAATAATAATGATACTAAGAATGCATATGATATAAATTCTAAGGCAAATAATGATATTCCTTGTGGATTGTCAAATTCAAAGTTTGTCAAAGTGATGCATTATCAAAATACACAAGATATCTAGAACAAGTTAAAAACCATCTATGAAGGTGCTAACAAGACAAATTAGATGAAGGTACAAACTTAAAAAGGAAAGTTTTAGAGCCTTAAGATTAATGAAGAGGAGAATATTATAGACTACCTCATTAGGGTAGATGAAATAGTCAATGCAATCAGAGACCTTGGAGAAGAAATGAAATAACCAATCATTTTTAAAAAGGTCCTAAGTTATTTTACATCAAGAAATGATTATAAAATCTCTATAATAGAAGAAGCAAGAGATATAGATAAATCATTATTAATGAGTTTAACGAAACCTTCACTACCTATGAGATGAGAATAGGTGAGGTAGACACCTTCAAGAGAGAAGTTGTATTCAAAGTTTACAAGCAAGTAAAAGTAGAACCATCCTCATTCAGATCTGAGGAGACTGATGAAGAAGAATCTAATTTTTTTAGGAGATTGAAGAGAGGATATAGAAAGTATAGAGGTAAATTACCCTTCAAATGATTTAATTATGGTAAAGTAGGACATTTTTCTACTAAATACCCTCATAAAAAGGGGAATAACTCTAAGCAAGTAGGGAGTAGCAAAAAGGTAAAACCTTGGTATCCCAAGAAGAAGTTATTCAAAAACAAGAAAGGTCTATACACAAAAGAAGATAATGACTCAATCTAAGATATTGATAGTTATAATGATTATCATGGATATGTTTTATGGCTAAGGGAAATGAATCATTGTTCATTTTATTAGGATCTAATTTTGTAGATCTAGATCAAGAAGAAGTTGAAGACATAGATGAATAAAAAGGAGAAGTAGATATTGAATATGAGATAGCATATTATTTGGAGGAAATTGGCAAGCTGAGAAAAGAGAGCTCAAAACAAAAGAAGCTTAGATAAAAGGAAATTGATAAAATGTCTAAAAGCCTTGAGAAATATAATTAGATGATAGTGAGTCTAAAGACACAAGTTGAGGAGGCTAAGATAATATAATATATTGTCAAACTTTAATTACAATATAAATCTGATGAATTTATGAAGTTAGAAGTAGAGATAGTGGCTTTGAGAAAAGATCTTGAAAAAGATAAAGGTCAACTATATAAAATTTTGAGGTTGATAGGAAGATCATATATTCTTGATGGGCTGATCAACTCTTAAAATCCCTCAAAAGAGAGATCAGATCTTTGTTATGAGAATGGAAAAATTTCCTCAACTAGTACATCTGCTAACCTATATAAATACTTCAAAGAAGTAGAAACTCAAGTAATGAAAGCAAAAACTAGCAAGGACACAAAGAAAGAATCAAACATAGCTGATGTGAGGAAATCTAGACCTGAAAATAATATTGAAGAGCAGAAGACAAAGGTCGCTAATGCAAATGGATACACCAAAGTGAGATACTTGGAGAATCCAAATTTTATAAGAGCTCCTCATGTTACACCAAGAAATTCTATGACTAGGTATTTCTCATCTTTATATGGATATTTTTATAGTTCTAATCAATTTGGTCATAGGGATATTGATTGTAGAGTTTTACCTATATGGAGAAAAAAATTATAAGTAGAAACTCATTTGTTCCTTTATTAGATGCAAATGTAATGTGTTATAATTGTAATAATTATGGTCACATAGATAAACATTGCACAACTATTTTTGTAAGATCAAAAGTACACAATGTAAATAAAGGCATGCCTCCTAGTATGGATAAAGGTTCAAAATTTTCTAAAAAGAAGCCAAATAAGAAACCCAAGGAAGTGTGAAAAGTGAAAAATCAATCCATGATTGCTCAAACTACACTCCATACCAAGGAGAAAAATTTTTGTGTGATACATAGTGGTTGCTCAAAGCATATAACTAGTGATGAGATAAATTTCACCAAATTGATAAAATGTAACGAAGGATATATCATATTGGGAGATAACACAATAGTAAAGATCAAAAGTAAAGGAACTTTGAAAATAAATGGAAAATTGCCTACAGACGATGTCCTTTATGATGAAGGATTGAAGTATAATCTACTAAGTGTCATTCAAATGTGTGACAATGGATATAAGGTCACATTTAGTTCATAAGGTTGCAAGCTAAAGAGATCTTGAAGACTAGTTACAGAAGGGAAAAGGATAGAAAGTAACATCTACAATCTTGTTGAAGTGAATGGAAATAGTTGCCTAATAGGAAAAGTTGATGGAAGTTGGTTGTGGCATAGAAGAATGGGTCATGTTAAATATGATAAGTTATTCAAATTAAGATCAAATAAGTGTGTCAAAATCATTCTTGAGATAACTAAACTTACATATACTACTTGCAAGGAATGTCAACTAGGCAAGCAGATAAGAGTCAGATTTTAAAGAAAGGAGTATGAAACTATAAAGCCTCTATAATTATTTCATACTGATCTTCGTGGTCCTACTAAGACAATATTATATAAAGGAGATAGATACCTCATATTATTTGTATATTACTACTCAATAATTACATGGGTAATATTTTTGAAGGACAAGTCACAAGCCTTTGACAGATTCAATATAATTAGAGCTATGGTTGAAATTGATATTAGATGAAAGATCAAATGCTCAAGATCTGAAAATGGTGGAAAATTCACCTCAAATGAGTTTGGAAAGTATTGTGAGAAGCATGGGATCAAAATTCATTACTCTGTAGCAAGGTATCCACATCAAAATGGAGTTATTGTAAGGAATAGGGCAATATTGGTGGGTAAAGGATATGCACAAGTTAAAGGCATAGATTTTTAGTAAAAATGTGCTCTAGTTTCTATAATAGAGGCTTTAAGAATTTTTATAGAATTATTTATTTATAACAAGTTCAAATTCTACAAAATGGATGTCAAGTCTACTTTCTTGAATGGGAACCTAGAAGAGGAAGTCTACATTGAAAAACCTAAAAATTTTCAATTGTTAGAACAAGATTATTATTTATGCAAACTAAATAAATCATTATATGGTCTAAAATAGTCACCAAGAACATGCTATTCAAGATTGGACTAGTACTTACAATAACAAGGTTTCAAAAAAGGATATGTAGACAATAATCTATACTGCAAATCAGAAGGAGAGCATATGTTTATTGTTGTTGTTTATGTAGATGAAATCATCTTTGGTGGTAGTAATAATAAAATGTGTAAATAATTTTCTACAAAAATTTTAAATGAGTTTGAAATGTCTATGCTAGGAGAACCTTCTTTCTTCCTTGGTCTAAAAATAACACAAAATGATGAAGGGATATTCATATCCCAAACCAAGTATGCAAAAGAAATGCTAAACAAATTTGGAATGGAAGATATAAAAGTAATTATCACTCCCATGATAACTTGATTCAATCTAAGCAAAGAGGATGAATCTCTTGATGCAAATCAGACTATGTACAGATCAATGATAGATAGCTTGTTATACCTAACTACATCAAGATTAGATATCATGAAAGTTGTGTGTATGATTTCTAGATTTTACATTTCTATAAAAGAGTCATATGTCAATGAAATGAAAAGGATATTTAGATACATAAAGATCGCAATTGACTATCTTATGGTATCCTATAAGTGAAGATTTCACTTTGAAATCATATATAGATGTTGATTGGGTAGAAAGTGTGTATCATAGAAGAATCACTAGTGGTGGTGAATTTTTCCTTGGAAATAGAATTGTTTGATGGCTAATAAAAAAACAAGAGTTAGTTACTCCTTTTATAGTAGAAATAGAGTATGTCGCAGAAATGGCATGTTGTACTCAAGTCTTGTTTATGAAGCAAACTCTAAAAGACATCATGTTAGAGTGAAATTCACCTATTCAAGTGATATAAACATATCAAAGAATAAAATGATGCATTATATAAACAAGAACATAAAAACCATATATCACTTCTTAAGAGAGAGGGTTGTAGATCAAGAGGTCACAATGGAGTATGTGCCAACATAGGATCAAATTGCAATCATATTCACCCAACCTCTTCCCAAGGAATAATTTGTGTATATGAGATAGAAGATGGGAGTGGTGGGTCATAAATCACATCACTAGATACTAGTGATAGGGCATGAGTCTAGGGGTAGTATCATAGAATCTTTGTTAATGCATAGAAGAAGAAATAATAGGAAACTCAAGTATGCATATCTTTGAAAATTTATAATGATTTAATGGTCATAGATATTTGGACAAACTCATCTATTAGATAAAAGGGGATAAACATTTGGAAAAATAGTTAAAAATATTCCCTTTTACATTTATGTTAAAGGGGGAGAGAAGGTGAAAATGCTCTCTATGGGAGAAGAAGATCAAAATGCTCTCTGTAAAAGTTTAAAGCTAGTAAAGTTTGGAGAAAGTGTCTAATTTAAGTATTAGGAAATTGTGCCATTACCTAATGGGGATCAAGTTTGGTATAAACAAACTTAGTTAAATTTCATTAGAAGCCAATGCAAGTAATTCTAGAGAATGAGAAAGATATTATAAGATCAGAGCATTTAGTTTTCCATAAATAACAAAGGGGGAGATTATTGGACATATGATTGTCATTGATGTAAAAATTGAAATCATTAGCATGATAAATGTAATTGATGTTCAATAATGTATATGGTGATCCTATCAAAAGTTAAGAATGATTAGAATTCTTGTGTGAATGAGTGGAATTCATTTGGTTTTCCATATTGATCATCTAGACATTCTAGGTTTATGATAGGAAAAACTCAAAAGGTATTTTTCTTATGTCACCATTGCCATGTGTGAAATAGTATGGGGGAGCCAATCACATCATTGTGATCACACTAGTCCCTATTTATTATGTTCTAGATTTAAATCCATGTAATGAAGTGTAGTTGAAGATATGTTGGAGCAAATTATGGCTCCAAGACATTTCAACACTTAGTCAAATTTATAGGTTATAAAATAAAGATAAGTAGGCACATTGATGATGTCATATCTTGCACATATGAAGGATTCAAGATTAAATCGATATATGGATGGAATCCCCTATGTAATAAGATGTAATGTGATAGTTTTTAGCTAATCTAATGAAATAAAATAAGAGTTATGCAAGTGAAAATTTAGCCTTTCAGGTATATTAAAATGGTCCCCAAATTTAGTCAAAATTTGCACAACGTATTACAAACTTGTCATGATTTTACAAAGATCATTTATGGACATTTTGAAAGGAAATAGATAGAAAATATATCATGGTTTTTTCATGAGCATCTTGAATATATGGTCAATAGGTTTAAATGAGAGGAATGAGATCATAATAAAATTATCTTTGGTCTCAGACAAGTTAGGGTTTCTCTGTAAAATCATAAGGGTTTAAGTCATGCCATCAATAGGCATGTTCTATTTTGATGTTGACTGGATATACTAGGACCTGGTAGCTTAAGTTATAAATTAAGTCTTTGTCAACATTGTAAAATTGGCAACTGGACTTAGTAATTAATAGCTTGAGCAGTGATCAAAGGACTTAATATTTCCTAAGTCTTAGACTTTATATTATATACCATCTTGAGCAATCGCTATTGCTTCAACATACAAAGAAGATCCAATGAAGTACAGTGAAGTCAAATTGTCAAAAGGACCTCTAAGTAAATGTGCAAGTGACAAGTGTCACAATCACAAAGATTAAATAGTAAATCTATAGTGTGGTTTAAAGTCAAATTGTTAATGAGTAATGCAAGGATGCCAAGTGTCTTAATAGTGGGAAATGATAGGAATACATAAAAGTCACATGATTATGCCAACTGTCACATTATTGAGAGCTAAGTAAACTTAAAGGTTGATCTTATCAGAATATTTAATGGTGAGTGGATGATCCTGAAAAGGAGATCCACTGGAGTGAGTGGACTCAGATGGAATAAAGTGCACAAATTTTATCGACATAGTCATGAGTTAAAGACCGAGCAACTTTGAGAAGATAAACATAGCGTAAAAATTTGAAATGCTCAAGAATTAATGAGTTGGAATGAATATCTCAATGTATAACATCTAGATAGAAGTAAATATTAAGCTAGTTTGAAGATCCAATGAATCGTTGAAGCTCATATTAGGAAGATCAATGGACTCATTTTAAAGTCAATAAAGCTAATGTTTGGAAGCATACAAAGATGAGATGGTTATCATGAGCATGTTATTATGTGATCAAATAGATGCATTATAAAGTTAAGTAATTTAAGTGAATATCACAAGATCATGGTGATAAACATAAGATCAATGATCGATATTTAAAAATATGTTTAGTCTAATGGTTAGTTGCAAGAACATGAAAAAAATTTCATGTAATATCAATATTTTAACATATAAAATGATATTGATCAATCTAACCAATAAAATTTATATTAATGAGCATGTAAAACAAAAATTGATTTAATCATATGCTATATATAGTAATGAGACAAGAAATTATGGTGGTGATGCATGGAATTGAGATGCAAGAAACTTATAGTTTAAGTCTTAATGAACTAAAGTCATAAATTTGGCATGATGTGTTACATTCTAAGTGTGAACACATAGAATATATGTAACACTAGATGAATTTTTTAAACATATGATACCTAGGTTAAGGGTAGAAATAGGCAAATCCATTCATAGGGGATCACATAGAATAATATATAGACATAGGTAGTAGTGCATAAAGGATGAGTTGTTGGTTAATTATGTCAAACAAGAAAATAAAAGGACAGAAGATCAGAGTGTGAGAGAGATGAAGTGTGTCAAATAGAGACATATCTAGACACAGAGACAAGGGGGTAGAGAGGTATAAAGGCACAAAGATATTATGTGAAAATAATGTATATTTGTATATTGGACCTATAATAGAGATTTAGAGTTAGATTCATTTATGAATTTATTTCAATAAATTAGAGTTGTAACTCCATAGAGATATGATTGGTTGGTGCCATCAAACAAGTTAAGTTGGTGCTCAGTTAGAGAGTGGATGATTCTTTAGATTAGGTGAACTTAAATCATGGGATTGGTATCTCCTTAGGTTATTGTGGCATTTAATGTGTAACCATTGAGGGTTTGACTATGAGGCTGGATTAGGATAGTAGATTCTATTAGCTATTTTCATCATGGTTTTTCCCATTGCGTTTTCCACATATATATCTATTGTCATGTGTATTTGTGTGTGTATGATTTATGAATATTTGATTTGATTTTCTTGTATCTTTAAATTTTCATTAAATCTATTTAAATGACTAGTTTTAATTGATATACTTATTCATCCCCTCTCAGTATCTAGTTATGTTCCAATAGAAATATGAACTCAAAACATGATGTAGAGTTTATGGGAACATTATATTGTAGATTTCTTTATTTATTCCTATTTTTGGTGCACCTTATCCCTTTTATCTTCCTCTAAAAACATATTATTATTCTTGAGAAAATATACCTTATCATTTTGGGTATTCTCCTCTCCCCATTTTATATTCATATGTTTGTACCTTCATTTAATCTGAGTCTAGAAACTCATCTACTCGGCCCTATGACTCTAGTTAATCATGGTTTTTTTTATGAGGAGGTTGAATAAATTATTATTTATCCTATTGTGTACTTATATCTACATCTATCCATGTTATAAAACCAATAGGATTCATTTGCATCTTAGATTTGTAATTTGGAGAATGTTGTTTGCTAGCAATGGGTGAGGATGGAGAGTCTTATAGTGAATGTTATGGTGGTGTTGTTAGTGGATTAGAATATGTAAATTTTTTAGTTTCGTGCTTTGGTAAAAAACTATTAGGCCCTGCATAAAGTTTAAATATCATCTTCTTTTGGTAATCATTTAAGTAGATCTCTCATTTTTTGAATTCCTAAAATGTGATTGTATAGTACTTTGAATGTATCAATGCAATCTATAACTTGGGGTGTAGTTTTGTGACTCCTAGGGTGTGATGTTTTATTACTATTCACATGAAAGAAAGACTTTCAACCTTTGATATTTATTTCCTTATCTCAATGATGAAGGGTGTTGATAGTTATTTTATCTTACACTTAACCCTTTGTGTTACTTTTTTGGCTACAATTGGCTCATGTGTGTAATTTATTTTCTATGCATTTTATCCAAAACCTAATTCCTTTTCATTAAATAGATTTTAAACTATATACTATGATTTTTATTCTAGTGTGATCATGTCCACTATGATGGACTATGGTGGAAATGTAATTTCAAAAATAATAAGAGATGAGACTCTATTACAATATTGGTATGTTTAAATGGCCATTTAGAATTAAAATTATTATTCCTCCCTATCATACATTTCATTGTTTACATCATTGATTAGTACTTTGTACACTTGTTATATTATAATTAAAAAATGTTACATATTATATTTAGTTGTGATGGTGGACATACAAGTGTCACACAACCATGGTGGTGTTCTACATGTGCTTTTTGGTGGTAGAGATGGGATAGAAATAGTTTTATTGGGATTTATTTGTGTTTCTTATGATTCAAAAACAAATAATTTTTTATATTCTTGGGTTTGAACGTAGGCTTTAAACTTTATTTAATATTGTGTATGTTCATCTCAAAGTCCTATTTATTGTAATGGTTGGATACTCTATGATAGTAAACTATTTTTCTAGATATTTTATAATTTTTCCTACAACTTGTCTATCATGAATGGAAGGGAATGCCAAGTAGATTTTTTATATTGTGGAATTTTTTTTTCACTCAATCATTTAAAAATTTCATGCTTGTGATGGACATGATATATTCCAATAATTGTTTTTTCACTTGTTGATTAATTATTATTATGTGTTGAATCCTTAGAAACCACCATGTAATGTTTTGAATGTGACAATGAGGTTGTCCATCCCTTATCCCTACCAAGATGTGAAATACATTTTCCACCTATTATTCCACTCACCCAAATATTTTTCCCTTTAGCATCCTCTAATATGTGAAATAGATTATTTGTACTAAAAATTAATATAGGAATGATTTGGTCATTTATCAAGTAAAATGTATGCATTTGTTTTTATTTGTGTATAAAATAAATAAGTCCAATTGAAATAATAATCTATCCTAATTATCTGATATGATATATTAGTTAATCTTTTGGTTATCTCCTTGGTACCCTTTGTATTCTACTAATACTAGTGCATTATGCAGTATGTAAGAACCCTTACTAGTACATCAATGGCATGGATGATGGGAACTCCTCTAGGTGAAAGAACATATCCTTTTCTATTTCTTGGTAAAAAAGGGTTTTAGTTTTTGTATTCTTGTAGTGATTTCCCCATATTTGGTATCCCTTTAGCATGCACTGAGGTTACAACATTGACAAGAATTATCACCTCCAATAATAGGTGGATGGTTTCATCATTATATCTTTTGATTATGTTTAGATTCAATTAATAATTTTTCAAAACATGGGAATTATGATCTATCACTCAATATATAAACCTATTAAAATATGAGGTAGGTCCACCACTCCTTCAATTGATGTAGCTCATTAAGGTTACAAAAAAGTCTACAATTTTTCTACATCAATGATTTGAAATAGATTTGGATCATTCAATTTGGCTTATCATAATGCCAATAAAATTTCAATTTACTCCTTATTCACATAATTTAATGTGAAAAATATTAGATTCATTTTAATATTTATCTTATGAATGTGGATTTTTTTCTTATAGTGAAGCTCTAAAGGTGGTTATACATAGTCTCATCTTTTTTATAGAGTTATTGTTCTGTTCAAGGAATAATTTTTAATTTTGAAAGTTTTTAAATTAAGAACTACATGTATGTCCCTTCCTTTTATATAAAATATTTCTCCTTAATTATGTCAATCAGTTTGTCTATATTTATCACCTACACATGTGTGTCTTAATTTTGGTAGTCATTTATGAGTTGACACAAGGCCATTTCCATGGGTTTTCCTTATTGCAATTGAATGATGTGACGCAATAGAATTTTATTATAAAAAAATCCACTTTTAGAGATTAATATTTATTCAGAAGATCTACCCTTTTTATAATCCACGTGATAGTTTTTTTTTTAATTTCATAAAATCTATCATGAAACTATATGCCAATGATGTTTTTCCCTTTTAAAAAAATTTCCTTTTCCTTCCATTGTTCATTTCATTTATTGTTCCTCATTCTCAAAATTAATGGATTTTCATAGTTATCCAAAATTCCTCTAACAAACCTAATATAGTGTTTGTATTGATGGAAGTACTAACAACATAAATTTTCCATGTCATTATATCACTTATGATTTAACATATGTTATTCTCACATAGTGATATAAAACATGAAAATGAAACTAAAAAGTATAGTCCTAAAATTGTTCTTCTATGCAGCATTTTCACACTGCCTTCATTTGAGCTCAAGTGTAATATGGATTGATATTACTAACATTTAATATTTTATGTAAAAAATTTTACTCTCTCTCTCTCTCTCTCTCTATATATATATATATATATATATATATATATATATATATATATATATATTAATAATATTCTATTTTAGATTACCAAATGATGGGTCATGTATGGACCCTTCCATATGATTTTATTTTTTCCTATGCATGCTTGGAACCTAGTTTTATAGAGTAAAACCTTTTCTCTAATTTTAATTCCTTTGTTCATATGTTACACTCATGCCAACCTTTATAGATTAATTTGTACTCTTATTTACTTTAGTTATCAATCCTCTATGTTTATTTCATTTGATTTATCCATAAAATGGTTTTTGAAAGACACCTTTTCCCCAAGCCTTGTAATTATTACATTTTGAAATATAAGTAATAAATATTCCATATGCATGAAATTTTACATGTTGTAAGCCCATTGGAATGAATTTTTCCATATAATGGGTTTGTAATTGGTTTTGTGTTTCCATAATATGAATGGGATGAAATCTTATTAGATATATTATTACACATTGTAGATCTTAATCAACATTTTTACTAGTATCATATTAGGCTCTTTTTATTTACCATTGACCTAAAGATGGTAAGTTGTATTATTTTGATGAAAATCATAAATTATTCTCTTAAAATTTGAATAATTTTATTAAAATATTAAGTTATGTTAACACCTAGACATTGTTAAAATATTCATATAAAATTATTTCATATCATCCTTCACACCATATCTTAGAGTTACAACTGCATCAACCCATTTAGAAAAATAATAAAATATAGTGATTATATTCCAAGCATGAGACTTCTTTGATGAGGGATTAATATACCACATAAATTTAATTTCATGCTATTCAAAATGGTTTTCTATTAATAACTAGATTAGTTGGAATTTCATCCTTTTTATTTGACTTTTTCTATTAATAACTAGATTAGTTGGAATTTCATCCTTTTTATTTGACTTACTTTTAAACCAATAGATATCATAGTTTTTGGCCACTCTATGTGCATATCAAAACAAATTTGGCTGCCAAATAACACTATATAATAAATTCCTCACTATAAATTCACCTACGAATATTGGTTTCATAGTTCCTTGATGTGTTGCTTCCAACACATATGGTATTTCATGCTCTAAGGCTACTCTTCACAAGATAACATCTTTACATAATTCTATAAGAAATCATTAATTATGATGAAAAGTAAATCTAGTAAAATAAGATGTTCCTTAACACATTGTGCATATTTTTATATACATTTACCATGTATTAAATTATTTATTTTTTCTAGTTACTTAGGGATCATACTAACTTGAAATTGATGTGCATATAGAGATTCATCTTGAAAATCTTATGGATATTCCTATGTTTGAATACAACTAAGATGTTCTATTGTATAATTTAACCTTACTAGTTTATTATTTATTTTGAATTGCAAAACATAAAATATCATTATCCATCTTGAAACACTTCCCCCATAAACCAATTTATTTACCAAATATTTTAGTTCTTGATGTTTGGTAAAAATACATGAAGAAAGTAGATAAAAAATAATTTAATAACTTTGTATTGAATAGTGATTTTTATAATCCATAAACAAATTATGAATTAATAAATGACTGGGATTGTTTAAACCTCCACTTACTAGCAGTGTAATAACTACAACTATTTTTCCAAATTCATCCACATAGATACGAATTTTTTTAGTCCATTCTAGGAATACAAAAATTAGATGTTTAACTAATTTTTCAATCATTTTTGTGAAAGTGTTATGTTAATATTATTGTGTAATAATATTTCCATAGGTTATAAGATGGTTTCATAACCAAGAATAAACTAATGATCATACATTAAATGGGCTATCAAATTGTATTATCCCCACTATTAGTTTGATTTTTCATTGATCAACAAAAATCACATCACTACATAACACATTTACATGCAACACATAAAAAGGTGTGAAAAACAGAACTTATTTACATTCAATTAAAGTTTACACCCATGAAATATTTATAGAATTAATCTCATCTTAGACAAATGTTCCTTAAATGAGTACAAAACAACTCAATCATTCAAACATACTTCCAGAACTTCATGGATGAATGCCACTAAAGTAGTAGTAACGGATGTAGATATCACTATTGGTGTATTTTTTATCACAAAATGAATCACCCTAAGATTAATTAACACCCTCTCTATTGTAAATTTCATCTCTTAATTTCTAACTCTGATAGTTATTTGATGATACTCAAATAATTTGTAAAAGGGTATATTTATGACCTATGATATCTTTATGAACCTCATCTATAAAGGGGTTAGGAATGTGATCATTTAAATAAGAATAATTTTTTGGAATGGTTTTCACATGTGGATTTATCCTATATCCTTTAGTTAAAATACCAAACAGACAAAATCATATTTCTCAACTAGATAGATGATTTCCTCTTCTACCATATAGACAATTTGTTCTTTTAGCTTTATATTCATATCAAGATTCAATTTATGTGATTTTTTAGTAATTAGGTATGTGTATTCTATGGGTTCAATATGCATCTCTCCCAATGAATTAAATATGCCCTTATATTTGTAGAGAGAATTAGAAAGCAAGTTAGTCAAGCATTAGTCCATAAATAATGAAACATGCATAAATAACTAACTAACCATTCCTATCTATTCCTATGGGAATTACAAAGGATATCAAGAAATGAAAGGAAGAAAGAAACATCATATTACCTTCCCAAATGGATTCAACATACCCATGTGGCTCAAAAACATGTTCTCCTTTGATCAAGAACCCTTGTCTTTGTCAATAATGGTAGTAAGATCCTCCAATTCTTCAAGAACACTCCATAAAACTAGGCTCATGATTCTAAATTAAACTAGCCTATAAATGAAGCTTGAAAAAAAAATCTATGATCAAATGCAAATCCTTGTGGAAAAAAATTAACATTATAACTTTGTAATATTCAAGCTTTTTTTATTCATGTCTATGGCCTCTCTATTTATAGATTTTTGAGATTGGTCAGGATCAACCACGACCATCCATCTCAAGATTGAGATGTGTGGCCATGGATAATCCTAATATTTGGAATTAAACTCATAATTATCTTCATTGTGACCTTGGAATAAGTGGCATTGAAGAGGCATGGGAGCATTAGTTAGGAATGGGTGACCCATAATCTTGATATTTTTTGGCATTTATGGCCTATGGATGTCTTCCCAAGAAATGAGGTCACCTGATGATGTACTTAATAAGAATCGATTTTTGAAAAGAAATATTTAATAAATCTCATTGAAAATACACTTAAGCTCTTGATTTGGATTAATTATCCTCAAAAAAGGTTAATCAACATTTTTGTAATTATTTGAAAATTGGCCCTCAACTAATCAAAATGGTCAGAAAGTCATAATACTAAGTTGTAATTTGACTCAAGAATAATTATAAGGTGACATTAGATGCACCAAAAGTGTATTTCCATTTAGGATGTTTTCAACACAAAATAACAAAGGTATGTGGTATGTACCAATGATTTTAGGAGAAAAGAGTGATCTAGAGCACAACAAGAAAAAATCATCATTTGGACTCAAAATGAATTGACCAAAGTTAGATAGTCCATAAATTGCATTTCCCCATTGAGGGATACTTTGACCTAAACATGCACTTGTAAATGACAAGTTCCAACCATTTAAAAAGTGCATTAGAGTGCAATTCCAGTAAGATTGACAATTTCAACACAAATGGTGTTAGGAATTGGATGTCTACATTTTGCCTCTATTTTAGAAGGTGTAGCTAGACATTCAGGTGAAGAAACATCTTTTCAAAGAAAAGCTTTTTTAAGAATAAATTGGAATAGACCCATGATGCCCCCTCGAGAGGACATACTAGGATGGAAGAAAAGGATGGACTCTTGAAAAGGGAGAGAAAGTGAGATATTAACCCATGGAATATATCACATCTAGACGAGCTAATTATTTCACACATGATTATCATCAATGATTAAAATATAACTAGGATGTATAATAGGCCTCAGAGATAGGGGGAATACAAAAGATACAATCCATAAATATAAGGGACACATTATAAATGTATGTAATTTGAGAGTACAAGCTACATGCTTATAGTATTGATCAATCCTGAGACAAGTTGCACACTAAAATATTTCCATCATGGGATTTAATTTGGGGATATTGGAATTAGAGGAAAATGGAGAACGTTTTACTTCTAGAAGGAAAGCACCACTAGAATGAGATCTCCAAAGAGAAGATAATAAGAAGTACTCTAATAGAGCAGATTTGATCATGATAAAATAGTTTTGCCTCAGTAGGGTAAATCTTGATCATTGATAATAATTATTTTACCCCTATAGATATGATTTGATTTGGACATGGTTTAGATGTTGGGCCCTAGCATGGGTAATTGGCAAGCACAAATAGCTCAAGGATATAACCAAAAATATAGGTTAAAGTGAGCGGGCACAAACGTACATGTGATGGTGTAATGGTTTAGAAAGCCATGTACAACCAAGAATATGAGAATGCACAAAGTGATGATAGATATGAAAATAATAATGGAGATAGTTGAGTTGACCAAAATAAAAATTGAGCATGCCTACATAGTTCCATGGAATCATGTTCCAACATGAATATCAGGCCAATGTAGTTCACCCAAGTTTGGGAGAGAATGGAGTGAGGAATGATGAAAAATGACCAAGAATTTATTAGACTCACAATTTACTCAAAGAGATGCACGTCTAAGCATAGACAAAGAAACCTAAAATGTATGCTACCTAGAAACGTAATTCCATATCATGAGCCTAGGTTTTGAAATGTTTTCTTGAGAATCATTCATTAGAGCTGATGTTGACATTAAGACACTGAGACCTGAGCACAAAGTGCTTGCTATAGCAAAAGAAATTAGGCGTCATATGTATGAATAGCTTAGAATGGCATAAGATTCCAATTGCACTAAGCTACTTTAAATGTGAATATCTATAACTAAGGATAATGGTAAAATAATGACCAAAACTAGAGTTAAAGTGATTTAAATTTAAATAAAAAGGCAAACGACAAAGAAAAAGATAAACATAAATAAACCTATCTTGAAATCAAGATATGATCTATCAAGACATAAGTAAGAAAAAAATTGTTTAAAAATAAAAGTCAAGAACATCTTAATGACATGAGACCAAGATACGAATAATCAAGACCCATGTGGACCATCAAGGCATTAGTGAACACTAAAAAGAAAAATTAAATAGAAAAATAAGACACCAAAAATAATCAAATAAATAAAAATGGTCCAAGAACAACTTAATAATGTAGGATCAAGATATAAACAATCGAGAGCCATGTGAATTATCAAGATGTTCCAAAACATAAAAGATATAAGAAAAAACAATCTAGGAAATATATGACCAAGAATGGAGATAAAAAAGAGAAAAAGAGAATAAATAAAAGGAGAGATGTGAAAGCACAACAAAACACCCTAAAAACTCAAATAAACAAACAAAAAGAAAAACTAGGCTAGTGTGGTCTAAAGACAAATGTTCATGTATGTATGGTAGAGGCATTACTTTCCACCACATCATAACAAAGAATAATGACACAAAAATTATTACATAATTAAAGATGAACAATGATAGAAGAAATGGGGGAAGTAGAGAAAAGGAATGGGTTGGCTGACCTGACTCTAAATGTATCAGACAAGTGGATGCTACCTACATAGTTCCATGGATTCATGTTCCAACATGAACTTGAAGCCAAATGTAGTTCTCACAAAAAATGGGATAGAAGAAAATTGATTATTAGAGAGGAAATAGAAGATATGACAAAAAAATGAGAATGGTCTAACAAACAAGAAGCTAATGAGATGAGAAAGAATGATCTAACAAAATGGCAAGTGCGTGGGACAAGATGAAAGAAACTAGTGTTTTTATGCTTTAAAAATGGAAATAATATTCAAAATTAATAGTTATTCACAAAATGGTGAGAGTGTTCAAACTTAACATTTCCTCATAAAATGGTGAGAGAGTTCAAACTTAGCAGTTGCTCATAAAATGGTAAGAGCATTCAAAATTAATAGTTGCTTGCAAAATGGTGACAGTGTGGGATGGAGGAACAAGAATGTATAAATGTATAGAAGCATGAGATAATGTTTTTATTCTTTTGTGGATCATGTTTTAATTTTTTTTAGTATTTTCAAATTATTTATAATGTTTTTGTGTTTTTGAGGTAAAAAATGTACAAGGTGGGACCATCTAGTCAAGGAGATGCATGTCCTTAGAGTAGAGGTTCCAATAAGACAACTAAGCTAGATACAATGGCCCATGATCAAAAATAAATGAGAGCAAGGTTCTTGATAAAACAAGAAAGAGTAGAAAATACTAGAACTAAGAAGATACATCTACTCACTCATTTGAAGCCACACAAGATTTTCCTAGTTAAACTGCTTTGTAGAACTACTGCTAAAGATGTTCATAATGTTCATTCGACATAAACAAGATCATAATTAGTCAAGGGAAAAAAAAGTGTTCAATCTTATAACATGCCTTAGACATAATAAAAAAAAATTTCTTAAAGCGAGAAATGCATAATGGGATGAAAAATGTTTTTAGAGTGCCAAGGATTCAAAGCATTTACTATCAAGAATCATGAAAAATGGACTAGGATAGTTTAAAATGTGTTTGAGGTAAGATAAAAGGGTGGGATAAATTTATGATAGTATAAGTTTACACCAAATTAGGGGTCTTATAGACAATGGTTCAAAGTTATTCATGCATAGAAATTATTAAGGCGTATGATGTTCATGGGCTCTAAAATTTCTTCACGATTAGGTTTAGCCAATTGATATGCTCCTAATCCATAGTTAACTATGACAATATATGGTTTGAACCAATTAGGTTGAAACTTGCCTTTATTTTTAGGTTCAGCATTCATATTATTTTATTTCTCTTTTAAACCTAAGTCACCAGTCTCAAATTCTTGAGGGAGAATGCATTTATTGTAGATTCTTTGTAATCTATTCTTATAGGTCTACAAATTTTATAGGGTAGCCAAACATTTACCATCAAGAAGATCTAGTTTGTATAGTTGTGAGGCTCAATAGTCTTCATTATCCTCAATGTGATCCAATGATATCATTAATTATGGGATCTCAATCTTTATCAAGATGATAGCTTCAACACCAAAAACAAAGGATTATGGAGTAGCTCTAGTTGGGGTACGATGATTGGTTTTATAAGCCCAGAGGGTAGGATAGAGTTACAAGTGCCAATTATGGCCAACATCATTGACAATATTTTTTACGATGGCTAGAATGGTTTTATTTGATGCCTCAGCTTGTTTATTGCCTTATTATATGGAGTGGATTTTTTGTGCTTGAACTTGAATTTTGCATAAAAAGATTTCACATCTTGGTTCACAAATGATCCACCATTATCAAATATAATATGGGTTGGGATGCCATATTGACAGATGATATGGTAATGAGTGAATTTGGCTATTTGTTTCTCAATAACATAAGTGAGAAGAATGGACCCAATCCACTTGGTAAAGTACTTAGTTGTAGTCAATATGTGCTTATGGAGATCTAAAGATGTTCGGTTAATTTTCCTAATGAGATCAAGACCCCATGTTGAGAATGGCCATGCTGTTGTAGTTGACTAAAATGGTAAAGAAAGTGTATGTATCAAGTTACCATGTTTCTAACAAGGAACACACTTATTTACATAATTACAATCATTTGTCTCCATGTTGGGCTAATAGTATCCTATTCTGAGGAGTTTCATTGTTAGGAGGACACCATTGGTATGGTCCCCACACATTCCTTCATGAACATCCTTTAGTGCAAGCCTGGATTCTCCCAAAGATAAACAATGAAGAAGCATTCCAACATAGCCTCTATGATAAAGCATGTTTTTCAGGAGGACATAATGTGTTAAGTGATGTAGGAATTATTTTTATTGATTATTGGAAAGGTTTCATGGGAAATACATGACTATGGAAATAGTTATAGAAATATTGGTACCATGGTAGCTTAGTTGAGCTATTAGGATTAGCAATGGTGCATATCCTCTCTAAATCTGATAGAATATATGCTAGATAAAGAATATTTTCAATTAGGTACTGATACTCTTTAACACTATCATACATTTGAATCATGGAACCAATTGTTTCCATGGCATCAGTAGATCTATTATTGAATCATGAAACTTGCTCAAACTATAGAGATTTAAAATGTTTTTTGAGGTAATCGACAATTTTCTTATAAGGAACAAGCTTATCATCTCTTATTTAATACTAATAAATTTTTTGATTTATGATTAGCTACAAATCTTTATAGACCTTGAGGCTTTGAATGTCCCACTATATGGCAAGATAGAGCCCTATAACCAATGCCTCATATTTGGCCATATTATTTATACATTGAAATTGTATATGAAATGTTTTAGGGATCAAATCCCATTGTGTTGTGATCAATAATATGCCTACTCCAAACCCTCGAGATGTGAAGGATCTAAAAAATACTGTGTCCACTATTTAGGTTCTTGTGATGCTTTTTCTATCATCATGATACAATCATCTAGTAGGTCAAAGTTGAGAGGTTAAGTGGCTGTAATAGGAGCTTCTACAAGTTGGTCAGCCAGAACTTGTCCTTTGATTTCCTTTTGATTATGGTACTCAATATCAAACTCAATGAAGAACATAATCCATGCATCCATGCATCCTTGAAGAGCTCCTTTAGATATGAGGAACTTGAGAGAATCTACCTTGGTAATAATAATAGTTTTTTTATTTAGTATATAATGTCACAATTTCTGAGTGGCAAACACCATATCTAAACATGTCTTCTCCATAGGCATATAATTATGTTTATAGGCTTCCAATGTATGGCTTAAATAATCAACCATGTGTTCCTTATCATGATCATCATGTTGAGATAAAAGTGCCCCTAGTGCATGTTTTATTATTGATTTATAAAGAAGAAGTGGATTTCCTTGTGTTAGAGGTCATAAGACTAGTGCATTGGCTAAGTATGTTTTAATCTTTACAAATGCTATTTGACAATCTTCATCCCACTAAAATGTTACCCCTTTATTTAAGATATGGGTAAATGGGTGGCACTTATCTACCAATTGAGAAACGAACTTGCATATAGACTGGATCTTACCTTGTAGACTTCATAACGTTTTAAATTGTTTGGTGGAGGAATTTCCATAATAATGTTGACCTTTTTAGGGCTGACTTTGATCCCTTGTTGTGATACATTGAACCCTAGAAATTTTATTGATGTGACTCCAAAGACACATTTATTAGAATTCAAGTAGACTTTATATGCATGAATCCTCTCAAATATTCTTCATAGAATGTTATGGTGTTTAAATATTGTTCTTAATTTTTCTAGTATATCATAAATATAGTCCTTGACAATGGCATAGATCATGTCATGGAAAATGATAGTCATTACCTACTGATATGTGGCTCCAATATTATTCAAACCAAATGGCATGACCTGGTAATAGAATGACCCCCATGGAGTGGTGAACATGGTCTTATGTTTATCTTCATCGGCCATCTTGATCTAATTATAACTATAAAATCCATCTATTAAGGATAACATCTTGTACCTAGTAGTTGAGTCAAAAATCATGTAAATGTTGGGTAGAATAAAATCATCTTTGGGGCATTCTTTGTTGATATCATGAAAATTAGTACAAAAAATGTATGCCTATGATCTTTTTACTTATTGGTACTATGTTAAAAATCCATTCAAAGTAGTCTAGTAGTTTGATAAAATTGGATCCTAGCAACTTTTCCAACTCAGCCTTAACTAAAAGGGTGATACGTGGATACATATTTCTCAACTTTTTCTTGATTGGTTTAGCATTAGGGTGAACAAAAAGATGATGTAAAACCAAATTTGGGTCCAAGCATGGCATGTTGGAGTATGCCCATGAAAAGATATCTATATAATCCTTAAGAATGGATATAATATGTTCATGTTCTACTTCAATAAGGTAAGCTCCATGATAAACATTTTTGGGATCCTTAATTATAGGCAATGTATGGTCATGATCATTTTCTTCTACTATATCTTCTTGTTCTTCCTCCCAAAGATCTAGATAATATGAAGAATAAGAACCTACCTTCTCTGGTAAAGGCCAATTGGCAAAAACCTCTAGAAACTCAAGATCAAGATGCTCAAATATTTTATGTTGTTCTGAAGAGATACTTGTAATAGTTATGGAGCTTGGGTTGGATGGTATTTTTATATCCTGATGGGATAAGCAAACTTTCCCACTTGGGAGTGCTTGAAACAGGTTTTCACTAAAAGGCTTGTCTTTTTATTTACTTTTTACTTGATCAAAAGGTGCCTCAAATGTGTTTTCACCTGAATATCTTGATGTTTTTTCTTTATTATGACCAAGAAAAGTTTCCTTCTCTCCAAATTAGTTAGAAGGATCCAATGAAAAATCAAGACCTTGCTTATGATCACTAATGGGGACTACATCTTGTAGGCCCATGTATTCTACAATTGATTCTTTATTTTGAAACTCAGAGGAGGCATATGACCAATTTTTTATGATCCCAATCTATGAGTTAAAGATGGAAAAGTCATAGTTTATAGTGAAGGTTTGCTTCAAGATAGGAAGCACTAATGGTAAAGATTTAATGTCCTGCTTTAGGAAGGGAAGCACCACTAGGATGAGTTTTTGATTTAGGATGGGAAGCTCCAATAGGAAAGATATAAAGTCCCACTTCAGGAGTGAAAACACCACTAGGATGGATTTTTTCTTTAGGATGGGAAGGCCCAATAGGTGTTATGGTCAATATGGCATTTGAATCAAACAAATCTATGTCAACAAGCTCATCAAAAAGGCTATAATGGGGCACTATGTCACTGCTAGGAGTCTCATTACTAGTCACTTCAGAAGAGTCACTAATAAATGTTATGAGGTCATCCTCTAGTGGTTTAAATTTGATACCATGATTCCAATTGATAACTCCAACTAATAAGGGTTCTGAAATTCCTTGTGCCTGTGGGCCAAGGCCTTTCCTTGTATAGTTAAGATGATCTAATATCCTGTTAAGGATAAGATACTTTGGATTTTGAAACTAATCATCAAGGCCATTAGAATATAAATAATATCCCTGGGTAAAAGCCTCTCAATATTTTTTTGGTGTAATTATAGGTACAAAAACCATAGGAGATTTTGTTCGCTTCTTCTTTGGTTGCCAAATCTGATTAGGTCTATTAGGAGTCTGGGATGTTTTATGCTTACCAAATGTTTTAGGTGATTCTAATAATTATTAAATATGGAAGATGTCCTTTATATGGTATGTGGGAATTCCTACGTCTTTAATAATAACTTGCTTGGCCAAAGCTGGAAGAAATGGATCAACCAAAGTAGAAGCTAGATCACCAAGGTCTATATAATTAGATAGAGATGGATGAGAAATAATTGCTTTTTTCTTCTTTAAAATGAATTTTGAACCTAGACAATAGTTATAATTATGAAACTTTTCTTTAAGATGTTTGAAATATTGGTATGGTTGTTGATCATCAAGAATAGTAACCTCAATCCCATCATGGGTAAACTTAAGGCATTGGTGAAGAATAGATGGAACTACCTATACTTCATGAATCCAAGGATGACTAAAAAGTATGTTATAATGAAGCTCAATATCCATGATATGTAATAATCTATGATGATAAATAGACACAACCATGACTAGTAACCAAATTATACTAGATGTATCCCTCTCAGCATTATCGTAAGCCTTGTTTGTAAGTCTTTGGTTGAATTTCTTTATCCATGTAGCCCAATCATCATACCAATTTAAGATATATGATGTTCATCCCTAAACCATTATCTATAATAACCCACTTGATTTTGTGATTCACAATGATTATCTCAATGTATAGTGGGTTATTATCATTTGGGTTGAGGGTGGACATATCTTTTTGATCAAATATGATTTGCCAAAATGAAGACAAGTGTCCAACTAGGTTCAAGAACTGATCAAGGTTTATATCATTAGACATAATAGACTCTTTAAAAATTTTGTTGAATATGGTTCCATGGACATCATATCTTCGTAAGAGTTCTAATATGGAAATTTGTGCAAGGGTTTTATCTAATTGATCCATTAGACTATAAGGCCTTTCAACTATGGATTGAACTAGTTTGGTCTTTTTTGGGACTATATTCAGCTTTGGAACCATTGGCACAATGTTCTGATTTGGTTTATGGAGAGAAGTGGGTGAAGGGCCCTTGATGGTAACTCACAGGTTTTTAGTTACAACTACACAACCTAGAGGTGGCAAGGAGTTATAATAATTAGGAGAGGAAGGCAAAGGGCCTTAGATGGTGACTTGTGGGAAATTAACTATATTGTAATAATTTTGGGTCAGTGAGAAGCCTTTATAATTAGAATAATAGTGCTATTGTTTAGGATTAGTAACCCATGAAAATGGTGTAGCAACATGACGATGCAAACCCAACATGGTATTACTAGGGGAAGGGTGCTAGTCCTATAATGATGGGTCTTGCGTTGTGAGGAACACAAGATTTTCCACATGGTTTTATAGTAATAGTGGTAATTTGGGTTGCATAAATGCATCATATAGTATAATTATAATTTTAAGGTACATTTTTATAAGCCATATTATTATGATCTTGATAATGCTCATTACGATTCTAACCTTATTGTTGGTTTTGATTCTACCTCTATCCTTGATTGTGACCATTTTGATTATTTATGGGTGGCAGTGGATCATGTCAAGGAAAGGGGTCTTTGTAGATTCCCATATCCTGATTTGTGTCCTGATTAGGGGCCAACTTAATTTCTAGTTCACCACTTTAAATAAAGTCCTTAATAATATGTCACAATTAAACACAATGATATGCACCATGACCAACAACATGATGAAAGTTACACCATTCATTCTCTTTGTACTAATCTAGTTTTGACTAATCTTGAGGAAATGCCCTTGATATTAGACATATAATTAAATTAGTTACAATGAGCTTTTGTAACACTATTTCAATTGATTCTCCTAACTTGCTAAAGACTAAAATTGTTATGAAATGTCCTTTGTGGAGGTTGTTTCTGCAAAGTAGGTAGTGGATTTATGGGAGTTAATTGTATATCTGAAGGAGGCATAGCCTATGTTGTTTGTACATGTCTTATTTCTATCACCCTATTTCTAACCATGTTCTTATTTTTGCTAAATCCCTTAGGCTTATCCTGTGTAACTATTTGAGCCATTGATTTAGTCTGATTAGATGTTTAACCTTGTGCAAAAATCTTAACAAGTACCTTACCAATAAGAGCCTTCTCAATCTGCACTCCTTTTTCAATAATTTATTCAAATGAGTTATCACAAGTTAATCATAAATTATGTGTAACTTCAGGAAGAAAATTCTATGCAATGATATCAGCCAATTGTTTGTCTAGAAAACTATGTTGAAAGTGGCCTATCAATGCTCTCCACCTTTACAGATATGTAGTAAAACTTTCACCATCATGCTACTTGGATTTGCATAAGTCAACAATGGTCAATTCATATTCTATGTTATATGGAAAATGGTTAAAAAACATTTTTGATAAGTCATTTCAATCCACAACTGATCCCTTGGATATTTTAAGTATCCAATCAAGATCTTGTCCCACTAAACTTCATGTAAATAGTCATAGTAAGTACTCACTACTGTAGCCAACCTCTTGACATAAGATGAAGAATGCTTGTATGTGTCTACATGGATCTCGTTTGCCTTTGTACTTACCAAATATCAGTGCCTCAAAATGCGGTGGAAAGGGGTTTTAGAGAATAGATAAGTCAAATGGATATGGGCATATCCCATCAAATTTTTACTTTTTGAATCTATTATTTATCTCCAATCTTTGAAAAATTTCCTTCATAGAATTCCATTCTTTCATGTTTGGTGCATTTGTGGATTGAATAAGATGTTGTTGGGGTGGAATGTGCCTCTTGTTTTCTTGTTGTTGGGGTGGAAAGTGCCCCTAGTTTTGTTATTGTTGGGGTGGAATGCACCCCTAGTTTTGTTGATGTTGGGGTGGAATGTGCCCCTAGCTTTCTTGCTATTGGGGTGGAATGTGCCCATGGTTTTGTGTGGATCTATAAGGAGCATCTACCTTTTGATCCATGACTTGGTTCTGATTTTCCCTTTGAGTTGAGAAAATAGGCCATCAATTTTTGGATTGTAAAACATTCCTTGAATTTGGTTGTTTCATACTTTGTTGATTTTGGAAATTTTTATGTTTATTTACCAATTTTTTAGTTGGTTGAAAAGAACTAGCCAAATTATCTTAAGCAATGCCCTCAATTTAAACTGAATGTTTGGGTTTTTGAGTTTGTATAGTAACAAGAGGTTCTTGATGATTGAAGAATGTATGTTCTGTATCAAATGTAACACTTTTTAAGGTCTCTTGTGTCTTTAAATATTCTTTTAGATTTCCTTGATCCATTATGGTAATCTCCACATCCAATATTTGCTATGTACCTTCAACCACATTTCCTTGTTCTTTTGAAGCATTATTGTGAATTGAAGTGGAAACTAGGGGGTTAGTTATGTCTGCAACAAGTTGATGTACATATCATTGACTTATTATCTTGATCTTAGCTAGAAAATCCAAATTTGAGGGTTTTGACTCTATTTGTATTTCCTTTCCTTTGTTAGAAGAAGAAGGTATGTCTATTTGTTCAAAATCTAGCTCTTGTCATCATTGTTCTCCTTCTCTAACTAAGGTATGTAATTGTTCTATAGGAAAGTCAAAAGGTAGTCTAGCACCTGATTCTATCAATCTAAGAATGGATTCATCTTGATTTTATTTGGATTGATATTCATTGTAATCATCTTCAGATCCTACTATTGTGGGGATATCCTAAAAAACAATAAGTTTATCTTTACCATCATAAAATTGATCATATTCATAACTAAGGCCATAAGAGGTTCCACTACGAGTGAACCTTTGAGTAGTGTCTAAAAAGAGATCCTCTATTTGCTTAACTAACTTTGGACCAATGTCTAGAAACCAATCAAAGTATGCTTTGGATATCTTTTTAAAAAATAGCCAAGGTACCAATGAGACTATAAGGGAGGGTGGTTTTAAAACATGCACAATTTAGAAGATTTGGTTCACAAGTTTACTCAACATCTGGTAAGGTTGAAATCATATAGATTGGAAGAGAGTAAGGTAACTCAAAGACCCAAGGTGAAAACTAGTATACCAAAGCCTAAATCTTTGTGATACGCTTGCAATGTAAAATCTAGTTTCAACTTTGAAAATTTGACCCTAGAAGTTTAGAGGAAATTTCTTCGAATTATGAAGAAGATAAAATGAACTAAGCAACTGAAGATTTAAAAACATATGTGAATCACTAAGTATAAATCTAGGACCAAATAGGCAACACAACATCACCATATGATTCCAGTAAGATAAATATGTTTTTGGACTCAAAGCATGAGCGATATGCAAGCTGACTTGAGTCCACCAAGATGATATGTGATTTTGAGTCTTAATAAAAGACCTTCAATACAAATGTAAAATTGAACCCAAGTTAGAACAAGCTTAGTGCACAAATGGCAAACCCACTTTGACACAACAACCCTTAGAACTTAGAAATGTTCAATTTTGAATGTGGATTATAAATGAAGGATTTAAACAATTGGGTAAAATATCTAGATTCGATTGGGGAACATGATTGTGCGAAAGTGGATGACATGACACAAAGATTTTGATAACAACTTAAACAAGGAAAAAGTGAATTTCCCATTTGGTCAATGTAATGCCTCCCTCACTGAAGAAAATTGAGGACAATGTGTTTTGGTTAAGTTAATTGAGTTAACAAGTAGTTTTAGACACAAATCAAGACCAAGTCAGCTAAGGACAAGAAACAAATGTCTTAAATCTAAACCGACAATGTATGTTAATGTGGGGTCTACTAAACTAGCAAGGTTTTGATAATTTTAGTTGAATCAATTGTATAATGGCTTTCACATCAAATGATGCAAAATACAAGCATAGAAATTGGATGACTATGGCATTGGATAATTGTAAAAAGGTCTAGTCCTTTTTACAACCACTGCATCCTATTGTTCACTCAGTGTAATGTGATGTCCAAATGTAGATACCTCCCATGCATAACTCAAAAGGAGTCAAATCAATTCAATGGTAGGAGGTGAAACCCTAGGTCAAAGCTTACATAAATAACTTACAAGAGGTAATGACATCCCCCTCACAAGCCAAGTTGCATGAAAATAAATAAAAAGACTTTAGGGTCATTTTTAAGATCACCCAAACTTTGATGAGTTTTTGTAGAGTGCTTTATATGACATTCTTTCTAAGATTTGGAATAGGTTATTTGGAATAGGAATGGTGCTTCTGATTCCAAGGGTTCCCTAAAGGGGATAAATGGAAGAGCATACAAGTAGCATTCATCTTTTTTCTAGACAAAATCTAATTAAACAACTATTGTAAAAGAAATTGAAAAGTGTGTTTAATTTTAAGCCCAAATGAATTATTTGGTGATGCTCATTTGACCCCTTTCTTAATTGAAAACTTTGAAAACATTCACCAGAACATCTAAATTCTTTGTTAAACACCAAAACATAGTTTCTAATTGATTTTTAAGCATGCAAAAGGTGATTTAAACATGTTTTTATTAAATGGCAAGCTTGGTCCTATAGCAAAAATGTTAGCATGTCCTTTAACATTGAAGCTCTTTTTGGTTTGAAACATTAAACTTTGGAAAAATAGCTCTCAGGTATGTGTTTTAAGAAAAATATAGTGACCGAAGTTGGTTATATACAATTGATGATGGTTACTTTGGCTAACCGAGATCTATCTGATGTCAGTTTTTCAAATTGACATCAGTTAGGATATGTAATTGATGTCGGTCTTACTTGTTGATGTCAGTTACTATGTAAAATCATGGCAAACAAAAATAGGAAAATAAAGTTAGAAAATCAATTTACACAATTTTTAAGGGTCCAATTGAATACATTAGTGTTTAAAATTGATCTTATTTAGGTGTGAGAAGCATCCCACTAAGCATGCCAAGATGTAAAGAGGATTAAAAATCAAGTTAGTCAAGCATTAGTCCATAAATAATAAAACATGTATAAAGAACTAACTAACTAAGCCTATCTATTCATTTATTAACTACAAAGGATAGTAAGAAATAAATGAAAGAAAGCAACATCATATTTCCTTACCAAATGGATTCACCATACCAATGTGGCTAAAAAACATGTTCTCCCTTGGTCAAGCATCCTTGTCTTTATCAACAATGGTAGTAAACTCCTTTAATGTTTCAAGAACACTCCATAAAACCAAGGCTCATGATTATAAATCACTAAACTAGACTATCCATGAAGATTATAAATGAAATATATGATCAAATGAAAAGCCTTGTGGAAAAAAATTAACATTATAACTTTGTAATATTCAAGCTTTTTTCTTCATATCCATGGCCTTTCTATTTACATATTTTTTCGATTGGTCAGGATCAACCATGACCATCCACCTCAAGATTGAGATGTGTGTCCATAGATAATCCTAATATTTAGAATTAAACTCATAATTATCTTCATCATGACCTTGGAATAAGGGTCATTGAAGAGGCCTTAGAGGCATTAACTAGGCATGGGTGACATAATACTAATATTTGTGGCATTTATAGCCTAGGGATGTCTTCCAAAGAAATGAGGTCACCTAATGATGCAGTTAATAGGAATCAATTTTCAAAAATAAATATTCAACAACTTTCATGTAAAATCTACTTAAGATCTTGATTTGGATTAATTATCCTGAAACAAGGATAATCAACATTTGTGAAATTATTTAAAAATTGGCCCTCATTTGATCAAAATGGTCAAAAATTCATATTACTAAGTTGTACTTTGACTCAAGAAGAATTAGAAGGTGACGTTAGATGTGTCAGAACAATATTTCCATTTAGAATGTTTCTAACATAAAATAATAAAGGTACATGGTGTGTACCAATGATTTTAGGAGAAAAGAGTGATCCAAAGCACAAAAGGTGAAATCATCATTTTGACTCAAAATGAATTGACCAAAGTTACCTAGCCCATAAATTACACTACCCCATTTAGGTATACTTTGACCTGAATTGGCACTTGTAAATGAAAATTTTGAACTATTTAGCGTATTTTATGGATTTTGACCTAAAATGTGCATATTTAGCATATTTTGAACTATTTAGCGTATTTTAGGTATACTTTGACCTGAATAACTTCAACATAAATGGTGTTAGTAATTGGATGTCTACAAGCTTCACTAAAATTTGTAAGGAAAGCATTTTATGATTAGTGACCTTTAGATTTATGTGTAGTCATAAGTTTTCTATCCGCTACTCTCCTATGGAAAAAAAATCATTTCATAATAATATTTGTGCACAAATATATTTTTATCCTCAAAGGCAATAGTCTATATGATGTATGATCTTGATGTATATACCAAGCATTGAGTATAAGGATTACATTCAATTAAAATAACATGTGACCAATATTTATATCAAATATTTTGTGATTTGTACAAGTCAATACAAAAATTTACATGCATCTCAAGAAATTTTCATTTTTTAAATTGGGGTGACTTTTTGAGAGGAAAGGTGAGAATTGAAATATCTTACAACATATTACACAATTTTTGATGTAGGGGATCAAAGGAAGGTCTTATTTTGAGTAGGCTTAAAGCTTTATTAAAATCATTTTGGTACTTAAATAAGATTATTTATGATTTAATAGTTTATTTAACTTCATTTAATGTTATCTATCCCATTAAAATAATCTTTACCTTTCTTTAAATGTGATTCTTGTAAAAAGATTGAATATATGTTTTATAGAAGGCATTTATAGAAATTGAATAAGTTATTTCCCTCGAGATGTCATTTATAGAAATTTTAAACCCATGGTGAAATACTATTGATCAAGTCTATATTCAAAAACATTTGAATTCTCCTGAGTTAGAAATATTGTATGCTCGAACTCTCATTTACATTTTTAGATTAATTTGTAAAATAATTGAAGTGATTTAACCACCAATGTGGATTAGTACATATAATATGTGTAACCATAAATCTTGAGTTCCTATTTCTCATGTGGCCTACTTATAAAATGAGGACAAATCACGCCACTACATACAAATTTGGATTCTATTTAAAATTTGATAGTTTCAAACCATATAACGTTGTAAATTTTCACTTGAGAAATTTCAAATTTCCATATACTAACTTGAACATGAATGAATATTATGCCCCATACTTTTTATTTAATTGATATTTAATGCCTTTTCAAAATTTTAATTATTGAATCCTATAATGTTTTTCAAACCATCCACTTATAGTTGTAAGAATGACTACATTTGAATGTAACATGCCCCTATAATTTTAAAATTTTGAATGATGTTATAATTTTTTAAACTGTATAGCGCCACAAATCTAAAATTTTCTCATGAGGCTTGAATTCTGAAGACAATCCCACTATGATTTCCCCCTTTTGAGATGAGAGAATTATCCTCCAAGTCACTTACATTAAAATTAGAAAGATTTAATATGAGAAATATTTAATTCATGTAGTCACACATGAAATTTAGAATGTATTACATCATAGTATTTGAATATAATTTTTAAAACTATATAGTGCCAAAAATCTGAAATTTTTTCATGAGGCTTGAATTTTCCATACAATCCAACTATGATTTCCCCCTTTTGAGATGAGAGAATTACCCACCAAGTCACTTCAATTAAAATAAGATTGATGTAATATGTGAAATATTTAATTCATGTAATATCACTTGAAATTAAGAATGTATTGCATCATAGTATTTGAATGTAACATTATATTTATATGGGTTGGATAGATATATAATTGAATCACATAAGAATAATGGGCATAATATACATCATAGAACCATATTAGTAATGGAGAGTATGATTATTCATGATATGAATCATGGAACCATATAAATAAGTAAATAACATACAAACAATGTCATAAAATTTCACATAATTTACATATAATGTTATATATAAGGCCCAAAGGTCACATACAAGGGATATGTGAATGTAAAAAAAACATGCAAATCCAAACGCCAAATCCAAATGGAATAATTATGCCATTCAAGAAAAAATTTGATCATATAAGGCTAAGTGCCACACATTGTAATAAATAAAATTATATATTATCATGATATAAAGTAATAAAGAATCATATAAAAAATACAACTAATATGCATCCACCATATGTATCCATGTCATTGTTAGAAAATAGTATATTCTTGTAACACATGTAAGGTATGAGTGATTAGAAAATAAAATATATGATAGATCTGAAGATAGTATAAAGGTTATTGATAAATGCATGTTAAATTATTCATAGAGAACTAAGAGATTCCCCCAAGAGAACAATATTTTTGGGTGATAAGGGAACCCTTACATTGAAACCATGTAAAATTATCTCCTATATCATAGTCAACTACCTCTTGAAAATCTATTTGTATTTAAAAATGAAATAAGCTACCTATATAATATATAATAAATAACATATGAAAGGAAGTAAATTAGTAACAATTGAACATGCTTATTACGACATGATTTTGAATTTATTAAAATATATATGTATTTTTTAATTTTTCTATTATGAGAATAAAACATAAGAGTGATAAGAATGAAGGATTCAAAACTAGAGGAGAGGGGAATTATTTTAACAATCTACAACTAGGTACTAAATCACAATATGATAATAAGTAATACAATCCAATTAGCCTCAAATGTATATGTAAATGAATCATATCAATGTAACTAAAATTATTAAGATAGATAATAATTTGAATGATCCTCAATGGGGAAGAGGCTATATGTTATCATGTAAACACAAGGAAATCTATAGCATGATAAGTATTAAATATTCAGTAAGAACAAAAGTTAAAATTATTTGTAATGTATTTTTTTTAGATTGTTCATATTAGTTTTAAAATTGAGAGGATAAGTGCCCAAAGTGAAAATAAATTTATGTGATAAAAAAGGCCTTGGATAAAAGATAGAATAAGAAGCGGGGAGTTAAAAATAAATTATCTATGTATAAAGGAGAGTATGTAGATGACTAATAAAGAGACTCAACCTAATTTATTGATTGGGAGGAATTATAAGGATATATCTAACTAATGATCTCATTAAAATTATGCACATCTGCATTTCCAATTGTAATTTATGAATAATGACTTCATATGAATAAGAAGTGTGAATTGTAGATGAATCTAAACATAAATTAATATCATATGTTGAAATATAACCCTATAAATAATTGCTCATATGCCCATGTAAACATGTGTAACTATGCTCCATGTGATAAGATGTAATAACCTATACCTATGGTAAAGCTTTATGAATAAAGTGCCACTTTCTTCTGATGCTAATGTGCCATTATATTTGGGATTGACTAAATATGCTAATGTGTATAGATATCATTCTCATAATTAGATGGAGAAACTAACTCTATAGTAAAGTCATGTTCATGAATAAATGGAGAGACAAACTCTATGATATGTTCATGCTAAATAATCGATGAAGACATTGTAAAGTGATTTTGTATATTTATACTATGATATTAAATTGGTTTGCATATTATTTCATGACCATGTTTCTCAATGACTATGTCATGAAAATGTTCAAAGTAGAGTTAAAAAAATTGATACCAAAGGATATTCATTTTGGATTCCTATAATTTTTACCACTTGATTATAATTAATATATTTGAGACACTTATGAATTATAAAAGGAACTTCTGTAATATTTTTTATCCAAGGCAATGATAATAACTTATAATAGACCCACATTATTTGTATAACTAATAATAGAATAGGCACTATGAGAGGGGCCACGTTTAAAGGTAGTACTATATACATAAGAATATCCTATGTACTTCCATCAAATGCCTTGAAAAATCTATAAATATCATGTAAATATTTATATTTATAGCCAAGAGAGCATAGAAGCATTATTTTCTGCACATTTTCAATTGATCAATTATCTATCATGACACTATATATAGATTATATATATATATATATATATATATATATATATATATATATATATATATATATATATATATATATATATATATATATATATATATATAGATATATATATATATATATATATATATATATATATATATATATATATATATATATACCCAAATAAAGAATTCATGTATATATGAATCATCATAAATAATTTCATTACCATCAAATTTTAATATAGGATGTAATGCTTATTTAATTTTAACTATAGTAAAAATGCTATCAAGTTGATGTACATATCTAGAAGGAGCAAGATTGGAATTATATGCATAGTGTACTTCAAAATTATACTTTTTATTTGTTTCATGATTTGGAAAAATGGAATTTATACATTTAGAGGTTTTAATTCTCATTTACTTTTGGCTTAGAATCTTTACCAAGTTTCTTAATACTAATATTTTTTTAATCAATTTGATCTTCAATCTTATTCTTGTGCTTGAAAAATATATTTTTAGAATGCCTAGCATATTGAAGATAGTCATAATATGCATTATCATCAAAAACATTTGATGGTTGTATAGACAAGTACACTTTTATTTGTGGAGGAAGAGTTATAAGGTTACATTCCATTAACTTTAAAAAAATACATGACGAGCTGAAGGTAATATTGAAAATTACCTCCTTGGTATATCTTGTAATTGAAGATTTTGTGTTAGTTGTGAGATATAATTAAATATAATCTTAGCTTAAATATTCATTTCATTTGGTTTTATATTATAATATTTCTTGCTTTGAAACTTTTCATTTGACATAAAAGGACCATATGAAGAATAATTAATATTTTTTAAATCAAACAACTCTATCTCACACTCTTTGACTATGTGGCATAGTTCATAAAAATACTTTAAGTTTTCAAACATAATTGAATATTATTGCAGAGAAACAAAAAATTGAATAAAAATATCTTTAATATCATTATCATCCATTCAAGTTTTCATTTTTTCAAGCATAGTCATTTATCTTAGCACATATTTACTAATTATTTCATTAGACCCTTGTCTGAGTACTATAATTTGATCATATGATAGTTTTTCACTAGTGTTGTTATAAAATTATGTTAGAAAATTATTAAATTAATGTTTTTAGTACTTTAATGATTGAAGAGGAAGATCATAGGACCATCTAAGATCACATACTTCGAGACTTATTGGACAAAGTTTTGTTAACAGTTTTTCATTATTTACATAGTCTAAAAAAGTTGCATGGAATACATTCAAATGTTATTCAAGATCACCTTTATATTCATATAAATTAAGCTATCTACCACAAATCCAAATGGTATTATATAAGATGTAATTTTTGGATCCAATGGGTTATGTAATAGAGAACATGTATCCATAGAGAGACTAGCATGAGAGATATTTATCTCAATGGTATTTATCTTAGCTTATAAGATAAAAAATACATATTAAAAAGTATAATTTATTGAATTAATAGGAGTATAAGTTGCATGAGTATTCATAGGCATGGCTATATTTTTGAATCCAATTGATCTTTCAAAATTAGGATATAGTGTTATATAAATAGATAAATGTGTAGAACTACAAAGGGATGTAATAGTCTAAGTGACAACATTATAAGTAGTGGATATTTCAACTTAAAAAGGAAACTCTTATGGTATAGATGTGGTTAATTTATCTTGATGCTCAGATTTTGTCTCTAAACATAGACTACTGATCTTACTCACCTCATGGGGGTTCTTTTAGAGACCTTAATGAGATCTGAATAATTTTTTCAAATGTTCTTTATCTAATACATTAATATATTTGAATTAATTTGGATTTCACATTAATTATGTAAATCATAATCCTCTTCTTTAATTTCATTATAAATTCTAATGTGGACTTCATTTATATGAGAGAAAGTAATTTGAATACTAGCATTATTGGTTTTAGAATAAACATCGTTATTTTCCATTGCATAAGAAGTCAAAAGAAGTTTCATATGTCAAATACAAACAGAATTTAATTTAGCACTATGCATTTAAGGGATAAAATAAATTATTAATCAATAAATTATAATTATAATGAATATGAATAAAATACACTAAAAAATCCAATTATAAGGGTGATCTATGAAAGAATTTGAATGATTGTGTTAGATCTCAAATATGCTTGTTCATTCGTTAATTAGTGTCAACCTAATGTTTTAGGGAAATAATTATAGTGGTATAAATATGAATGTATCCCACTAAACCCATTTCTAATGGTATGATGAGAGTAGATTCCCTTATTTATAGGCTCCTCTTAGGTGTACCATAAATCATAATGCTAAAATAGGCATCTTATGGTATGAGTAAGAGATCCTATGTGTTTCTGATATAACATGAGGTATGTGAAAGTTAAATTACATGTTTAGTGTTGTACAATCTCTATGATTATTATGTTAATCCCATCATGCCATGATGTATATAAATAGATCACCATGTATCCATTCATGGTGGTCACTAAGTAGTATTAAAACTATAGGAACATAGTTTATAGAAATAAGCTAAAGAAATAAGAATCAAAATATTTTTGTGTATATATGTCATCAAATTTCAACCCAAGATAAAAAATAGATTTTTTGTCATATTTTATCTAAGGAAACAATATATACTTATTTAGTTTTAGATTAAATATGAGTTATACGAGGTTAAACTATTATGCTTTAGATTTATATCCAAGATCAAAGGATGTTTTATTTCATTGTTAGGAGTTTATAAAATTTTGAATGAAACCTTAAGATCAAAATCAAGAAAAAAATGAATAAATATCTAAAAATGGTGGATTCACTATAATGTTTAAACTATTTTGAATTGAAATAAGTTAAACTAATATAATTAGTCTATTTAAAATTTAATGCTAGAATATGTACATATGATAGTAATATACAATATGATACAAAATTTTACATAATTAGAAATTGGATAAAAATAATAAATAGGTTTATAGATTTTAAAACCTTCCTAAAACAAATATTATGTTGTCGATAAAGGCTAACAATGAATTAAAACTACCTGAAAGGAACTATGTATTTTGTCATGATCGAATGAATAAACTAAATGTATTATTGGACAAGTTTATAAGAGGAAGACATGGGAATAATGTGGCCTTGTTTATTGATTATCAAAACATCTTGGTTGACTATATGACTAATTTTAAATATGGTTCCATGTGACAATTTGTGATGGTTTTTGAATTAATTTTATTTAATGATATGTTATGTGGAAGACCTATAAAACATAAACCCTTATTCCTAAAAAAAATAGATATCAAATACAAAATTGTTTAAATAAGTAAGGGAACTAGCTAAACTATCTTAAAAAAACCTTGCCTAATCTGATTACTACATGCATAGCACATATGGGCCCCAAGATGATGTAGTTCTCAAGGTCGTAGTGTGATTCTTTGATTTTTTATTTTGAAACTATATGAATGTGGCTAGAATAGTGATTGAATATTTTTACAATGAATGCCATTAACATTCAATATAAATTGTTCGAATTTCGTCTATGACTATTGTAATGAAATAAAGTTCAAATTGGAAGGAATAATGTTCTTTTTCTCATTATCTAGTGATTTTGAATCAGATATATATGTGTGTTCAAGTGAATGCCTTTATGTGATTTAATATGGGGATATTTGGAATGTTTTATCTCACCATATTTTTAAAAGTCATGGGATATCAATTTTTAAATGTCTTGATTTTAAAAAGTAACATTAGAGTTTTGGTGGCAATGTTACACAAGTGGATATGGTCATAGTGCAACACTATCTAATCTAGAATGTACTTGTCTCAATAGTAAATATAATATATGGAAAGGTATTAATTGTGTATGTATATTTAATAGGTATTAATGGAGTATAAATAAGGATGTTTGTATGATATTTTTAAGTGTTTACAAGATAAAATAGGATCTCTTATAGATTATGATTTATGGAAATGGTGAACAAACCAAGTAATTTAAGGATTTCAAATTTAAAAATTATCAAGCACCTAATGATTAATTTTATCTATCTACACTTATCCACATTAAATTAATGATATAATCATCCTTGGGTTAATTCCTTTATATATTTCACCCATCTTGTGCAATACATCATCCATCTTGTCATTCATCTTTATAGTTCTAAGGTATATTATCCACTCTCATATATTTTATCCACCATAATAGTAGTTGATATTGCCTTTGATTTTTTTCAACTAAGCTTTTGCTATATAAATATGAATATTACTTCTCAAGACCTTGACAAAATAAGTGTTTCTATCATGATACTTAAATTATAAAATAAACTTATTGATGACATAAAAAAATAGATGATGATAATAAACCCATATTGACTCTCTAGTATTTTTGTTAATTTCCTTCAAATATTGAATAGTCTAATTGATGTATTTATGCATCTGAAATCCCCTTGTCAACTTATCTTTGACCTCCTCTAATTTAATATTAGCATGATTAATTTTAAAATTGAGCTCTAAATCTCTACCAATAAAAGGTCAAACCACTTATTTTATATATCATACATTACACACATAACATGATACTTCATTTCATAGTTCAATATGTACTACTAAAGATCAAGTTACTCATCATATCTCATCAATGTGAAAAAGTATCCTACAAGGAGGGACATGGTTCTAAAATGTGTAATACTTAAAAGTCATTGAGGAGGTTTTAATAATTATGTAAGATTAATTATTTTAATGATAATAAGTATGTTACATGCATTGAAATAGATTGGTGTACTATATTCACCTTCACCTTCTTATTCTTATCTAAAACTTATGTAACTTTTCAAAAAAATTACTAGCCACTTTTATTTCATTGATTATTAATGGCGTACTTATTCTTATAATTAAATTAGGAAAATGAGATATGTCCCAATCAATTTAATGAACTATACCTATAGTGTCAATAATGACTACCCTAAACCCTACTTAGACATCTTTCCATTAGTGAATATTGTAAACATTGTCTTTCCCATTATGAATATAACTTACTCTAATGCATCTACTCACCAAAATTACTATTTTTTTTAATAAAAGGGGTAAAAATAATATTAATAAGTAAATAAAAGAATTACAAGAAAAACAGGGGGAAAAGACCCCTAGAAGAAAGCAGCAAAAATAGAATAACTAGGCACATGCCCAACTAGACAATGTTATGAACCTCCCTATCAACCTCCAGAATTCTTTCCAAATCAAAACACAACATCAGGGAGAGAGACCCCCAATCCTCAATGTTTCCACCATCCAAATGGTCTAATGCCCATTTAGCTAGAAAATCTGCTGCCATGTTCCATTCACATAGAATGTGAGCAAAAGTAACGCTATCCATAAATGAGCAAATTTGCAAAATCTATTGCACAATCAGAGATAGTTGCCAATTGACGTCCACCACTTTCCTCTTAATGAGCAGGTTAATTAAGACTTGAGAGTCTGATTCATAGATAATCCTACACCAACCTAACACTTGGGCCTTCTCTAGGGCATAAAGAATGGCCTAGCCTTCCATCATGTTAATGGTTTGCAGCCTCTTAGGAATCACAAAAAGAAAAATCACCATACCTTCAAAATCCCTTCCTATCCCTCTAATACCCATGCATCCTAGATTATCTTTGGAGGAACCATCTGTATTGATCTTGAGAATCCCAACAGGGGGCATTGCCACTTACCAGTCCTTAGAATCTGCTCCTTGACTTGCTTGCTCTGCCTGACACACGCTGACTTACTAGTTAACTGCTGGAATCTAAGTCATGCCACCACCTGAGCATCCTATTTGGTCAAAGGAAGGAAGATCACACTCTTTACTTTGATGGTTTCTTGGATCATCCCCACCACTTTTTTCCATACTTGTTGCACCATGACCCTTACCCCCCATAAACTTTGCCTATTTCTCTCAAGCCAGATCTGCCAGAATAAAAAAATGGGGCCACCCAGCCATATGTCCTATAGGAAGGGAATCCTTGAGGGGGGTTCTCCCGTTTCATTCTAGAAATTGACCATAGATTAAGCATGAAAGCATGGGTGCTACCAAACATCCCACCAATAATGCCAGAGTTTCAAGGCAAAGGGGCATCGCAAAAAATGGTGTGTTGAATCCTCCTCGGCCACTCCACACATAACACATACTAAAGGGCCTTGGAAACCTCTCTTTCAGAGATTGTCCCAAGTCAAGCACCTATTCCAAGCTAGAATCTAAGAAAAATAGTTACATTTAGGCCATGTGAATTTATTCTAGACCTGTCTCCACCAATGCACTTCCCCCCTGCCCAATCTCTGAAGAAGTAAAGCCTGATATCTAGAACAAACTGTATAAGCTACCTTGGGATTGGGAGTCCATGCTAGCTCATCCTCATCCTAAAGAGGACTACATCGATGCCTAGAAAGGATGCTCAATAGCTCTTCATTCTCTTCTTGCATCCCATTAACAGGCCAAGTTTTGGGAGCTTTCCAGTGAGCTACCTCCACCTGTCCTTGTGTAATGTAAACTTTGAATTCACTCACTCAAGACCAGCCAGCATCAAGGAATCTTTGAAAAAAGTTCAGCAAATTTAGAAACTAAGAAATGATGGGAGGATAACCATCCCAAGAGTTAGACCAAAAGAGAGCCCTGGATCCCTATTTACAAATCTAGAATAAGTTGTCCCTGATGAGAGTAGCCCATTTTTTGAGAGTACCCCATATTACCGAACCTTTACCAATAAGTGAATAGCCAGGAATGTCCCTCTGAGTGGTTTCAGAGTAGTACTTTTGTGAGAGAATTCTGGCCCAAGCCTTGTCTTGTTCGATGCACCATTGCCAATAAAGTTTGGCTGCCAAAGCAATACCATTTAAGTATGACTACCTCAGACCGAGCCCACCATATTATTTGGGGATACAGACAATCTCCCTTCTAATAAGGCTCCATCTATGGATGTTAGACTACCAACCCATAAGAATTGTCTAGTAACTGAATCAAACTCCTTAACGATTCCCATCAGGGTAACCTGGAGCTTACACCTATAAATAGGTAAAGCCTGCACCACAAATTGGATAAGTTGAACATAGCCTATAAAGGATAACCACCTGTGTATCCAATGATTCACTTTCACCCAAAATTTATCCAAAATAGTCTACCAAGATTTTTTAGATGTACGACTAGCTGAGATACGGATACCCAAGTAAATCAAGTGGGGAGTCTCAATCTAAAAATGTAGATTCCTCACTATCTATTGCTGAATAGGGCCTGGAGTGTTGAATAAGAAGATGGATAAATTATATTCATTAACCTTTTTTCCTGAGGCCATTAGATAAACATCTAACACCCTACGTAAATTAGTAGCTTCAGACATTGTGGCCATGCCCATAAGGGTAGTGTCATCAGCAAATTATAGGTGTGATTACACAGGCAATTCCCCTCCCCATCACCATCCTTGGATATGTCCTTCCTCTCTATTCCTACTAATCAACCTCCCCAAACCTTTAGCAAGGAGAAGAAAAAGGTATGGAGAAAGAGGATCACCTTGTCGTAACCCTCTTGTAGCACCAAAAAGCTCCGTGTGTTTTCCATTGATAAGCACTAAGAAGGAAGCTGAGGAAATGTAGCTCATGACCCATTGAGTCCATTCATCCACAAAGCCAAAAGCACTAAGAACCTTTCACAAGAATGAAAATCTGACCCTATCAAAGGCTTTGGCCATGTCCAATTTAATGAACATCGCCTTATCTTTTGAGTTGGCCATGGAGTAAATGGACTCAATAGCAATAACAATACCATCCAGGATTTGCCTACCTTCCACAAAACCACTCTGCTCTTTTAAGATCATAGCACTCAGGCCTCTTTTTAACCTATTTGCAATGATTTTAGATATAATTTTGTAAACAACATTGAAAAGGGATATAGGGTAGAATTGACTTAGCCTATTAGCACCTTCGTATTTGGGTATGAGAGCAAGATAGGTCACATTTGTAGCCTTAAGCATTTGCTTGTTTTGTTGAGATTCTTGGATAATAGCTAAAAGGTCAAGTTTGATGATATCCCAAAATTATTGGTATAATTTAGCTGGGAAGTCATTAGGTCCAATCGCTTTCCATTTTTTCATCTAAACAATGGTTTCCTCAAGCTCTCCAAGTCTGATTAGTTTCATTAAATTTTAATTCATTTCACACATCACCAATGACAAAATGTAGAAGAGAACCTGAGCTTCTTTTAGTGATTCCCCATTAGCATCTTCCCTTAAGAGAGTAGAGAAGTACATCACTACCTCCTCTAAAATTGCCAGAAAGGATTAAGTCGCTCACCTCTTTCATTGACCAGGGTTGAAATAGAATTGTCATGTCTCCTGGCTTTGGAAAAATTGAAGAAAAAGGATGTAATTTTGTCCCCCTCTTGGAGCCATTTGACCTGAGCTTTCTGCTTCCAAAAAAATTCCTCCCATAGCTCACATTCCTCTAATTCTTTCATAGCCTGTGTTTCTTCTTGCAGTAAGTCTTCATTTAGTCCTTCCCTTATTATTCTCATGATACCATCAAGCTTGGTTTGTGTAGCAGCTTTAGCATGGAAAAATGTGCCCAAAACTTTGGTGATTCCACTACTTGAGCTTGTACTTCATATATTGCAGTGTTTTGGCAAAAATGTACATCACCGTACAATGGGCAGGCCTATGCCAACACCACCAATTGGCAACACACTCATGTAGAGATTGATCCCATAGCCACATGAGTTGAAATATGAAGGAAGGAGAGTGCAAGTGATACTGTGAGACACTATTAAGCTTGATGGGCCAATGGTCCGATCCTCTCCAGTCCAAAATTTTAGACCTCATAGACCACATACCTCTAACCCTAAAAGCTGAGACCAGAAAATGATCAAGTCTCTTAGCTATGCAATGTTTCCCACTCCTACAGTTGTTCTAAGTAAACTGTCCATTATTGGGCTTGACATCAACTAAATTCAAATTTTCAATGTAGTTACGCATTAGCAAAGTACATGGGTCTAGCCTTGATGTGCCACCACTCTTTTCAGTCAAATCAAGAATAGCATTAAAATCACCTACCACAAGCCAAGGGTGGAAGGGGGCCAGGCTATGGACAAAACTTATGTGGCCCCATAAGGAGTTTTTACCTCGCTAATCATTGGAAGTATAGATATTGGAGAAGAGAATCACTTCCCTTGTCTCAAAGCTAAAAGCAATAATAGCCATGGAGTACTTAGAAGTCAGCAGCTTATGAAGCCAATCTTTCATGGGTTCCATAGACAAGCTATTCCTCCTAAGTATCTGGTAGTGCTAATGCATTGACATTCTCCTTGCCTCCATAACTTGGGTGCTAGTCTGGACATGTCTTCAACTGAAAGCTTAGTCTCCTGCAAGAAAAGGACATCCAACTTATGACTTTTAATCAAGTTGTGAACATCATTTTGTCTGGGGCTGTTGTTCAAACCCCTTACATTCCAAGATATTTTAATCATTTTAGAGGGTTCAAAAAGTGTGCATCTAGAGTCTTTACTGACCCCAACTCCACTAAAGTCTCTCCCATTAGCTTGATCTTTTCTAGGTCCTTTTTTCTGCCAAGCTTGCTAGCTTTCTCTCCCCCTCCTTTCTTAAGGTCTTTTTGCAAAATTCTAAGATGAGGAAAAGATTTACTACTTATTGCTTCCCTTGAGTCCCCAATTTTCCTGATAAGGGGCATATTTCTATCTTCTTTAAGGGGAGTAATAGAGGAAGTCATTCCTTCCAAAATTATCAGTTGATAGTCCATATCCATATGACAATCTACATCATCCTATGTTTCAATTAAATCCCCTGAAGCATTGATCTCCTGAGCTGGTCCCTCAATCCCATGGTCCAAAATCATCAACTCAAGATTCATCTCTTACTAATTAAGGTCATCTAATATTTCAAATCTATTGAGCAAGTCATCTAATTGTATTTCCTTCAAGGATCATTTTTGGCCTCTATTTCTATATCAGCCCTTAACTGGCATAAAACCATTAGTTTGAGGCACCTCACCTGGAATCGAACCCCTTTCCTTGTCAGTACCATAAGGAGTGTGAGTAGATTGAGTCGACTGAGGTGTAGTAGATTTTGAGGTGGGACACCATCACTGAAAATGCCCATAAGCATGACATAGATGACAGTGGAAAGGGAGGGTTTCATAATCTAGCTATTGTACCCATGAAAAAGGGCTTGCACTCATTTCAATAGCATCTGGTAGTGGCTTACTAAGATCAATTTCAACACAAACGTGGGCATAAGGCATTACCTTTTTCCCTAGGAGTAACATTGAGGAACTGATTGGCCTTCCTAGCAAGGATGCAAGGAATTGGAGAGTGTCTTCTCGGTAGCATTCCATCAAAAAGTGGGGCAGACGTACCCACATTAGGACACAGTTTGGTAGTTCCTCTAAAGGTATGAAATTGACATGTCAGGGCTTGATAAATAGTCCCCCTTAATTATGGAAGTAAGGACCTCTAGCAAAAACTCTTTGACAATCTGTTATACAAATAAAAGTGACCATGAAATAGTTATTGGCCAGCAATGTAATATCCATTTCTCCTTTTGGTGCCCACATCCTCTAAGCCCATGCTTCCAAGAATAATAGTGACATCTTAATCCCTAAAATATTTTAGTATAGGGAGTGATTGGAATAGTATTCAATGTCTTCAGCAATCATTTCCATTGGTATAACTAGCTTGGGCCTCTCTTTGCATCTTTCTAGATAGTCATTGACTTTGGGGATGCACATACTTGGTTACTCAAGAGCAACAAAAGAACCTAAACATTGCAAAATTGGAGCCTTTCCACTACTGCATGCTCCCTGGGATGCCTGTTGTAGTCCAAGCACTTACCTATAGCTGCACCCTACTTTCTACCCTGTCGTGCCATGCCTTGTCACACCCTCCTGCTCGCCTTCATCCATCATGCCAAATTCTAGTTACTCATTCACCAGATTTACTATTATTCTAATTCAAATGATCTATTACTCCTTCATTATTTATTCCTCTTCCCCTTTCAATTTCATATATATCTATTTATTTATATATGCATCTATTTCAGTCTCTTATTTACTTTCTATATCTATATTATCTTTGGTCTATTCATTCCCTTTAACCTATATGTTTTATTTTTCCTTTGTTACTAGCTTTGAGCATCAAATAGACTCTCCTTAAAGAGGTCTATTTCCTTCTATTCCTTATGTATTTTTTTGACTAGTCATACTAACAACTACCTTTGGGTAATTTTCTTCTTCAAGACTCTATTTATTCCATCTCTTATGTTTTTTCAAATCCTTTTGAATCCCCCTAGTATTTTTATCATATTATGTCCTCCATTAGTGTGTTTATCAAACTCTATTTATAGTCACAATTAGTCTAGTTTTAAGGTTTCATCTATCCTTCATTCATCTTAACCTAGTTTTCATCCCCATGTTTCCATTCTCGACTAATCTATGTTAGATGGAATCATGACCATAGAATTTCCCATATCTATAATGCTTAAAAATAAAAGAAATAAATTAAATAATATAACTTTAATCCCTTTAAAAATTAAATCATACATATTTTCCAATATGATTTACCCTTGAACACTAAATCTAGTGATGTAATAATTAATGGTAATATTCATGTAGTGCTCAAACACATGTGTCTACTCTAACTCCATGATGTTAAACCATTCATTATTCTATTTAATCCAAGAAAAGTGCTTTGTAATAAAACATTAGAATCCTTAATATTAATTTCTAGATATAAAATCATCTAGAAACCATTAAAAACAAAAATAATAAAATTTAATAATTTTTTTTATGTATATGAGTAGAAATTATCTCTCAGGCATGCATTCCTAGTCTAATAGTTTATTAATATATAGACCCATTTATCCTCAAAACTATTCATTTCTAAATGTCCCTTTGACTAGGAAACCATCTTAAACTTCAATAGGTACAAATAGTATAACCATTGTTAGAAGTGGTCTCTAGATTTCCTCATCATAAAATTATAGTTTTTGTATTCTTACGAGTTAAAATGCAAAAGAAACAATTTTAAGTTATTAATATGATTTAAAAGAAAGTTAATCCACACAAAATTACATATATTTTATTTAAAATATATTATAGACTTGATATATACAAATCAATACACTTTTATTAACTTCATGCTTAAAAAAAATGATCTCATCTAACTTCCCACACCATATTACATTAGTAGTTAAAAAGAGGATGCATTAGTTTACACATAACATATAATCATGTTAAAAGATAAATATTTATACATAAGAAGCAAAACTTGTATTAAATTTGAAACTATTTTAAAGAAATAACATATTTGTTTCAATATACCGGTATATATAGGATTCTAATATAAAATGAGTCTTCAGCTCGCTTACCTTTTATTTTTTCTTCCATTTCATATTAGGTAATCGATCAATATTTTAATCATTGTATTGAATTGTGTGTCTCATTAAAAAATGTGCATCTATAACACTATAAACATATAAAAAATGTGCAAAACATAATTTGCATCTTAATAAGATAGTAAATTATACAAACAAGTTAATTGAATTCATGAGTGCTGAGTTATAAATTTTGTACCTATCATAAATTATAGGATAAGGACTAATTCATCCAATCCCATCAACCCAAACAACAATTTTTATGTCTTTTTAGTGTTGTCTTAATCTTAAGTGAAAGGGAAATAATTATGAAGCTTGTATGAGTTGATATATTTTTATGGACATCATATACCAATGAATGGTTTCATATATATTCATATCCATCATATTTATATAGACATTTTTTGAACATTTTGATTACAATTTTTAGGACTGACACTATATGATTATATGATTATATTCTTAATTTTTATCAGGCCATAGGAATTATGTCATCTTAACATAATGTTTTACTTCATGGATGTTCTTACACACTATACCAAAACCTATTTTTATACATGACCAATTTATGTCATAATACACAACTATTTTATCCTTTCAATTTGTAATCTATAAAGGTAATTTTAATATCCTCCTCCCAATATTTTGTTTGGTAGGTCATATTTACCATATTTAAGGGAATATTTTCATAGGATCTTGCTCCTACATGGTCAGTGTAACATTTATAAATATTGTGCACCCTTCATTGCATATAGATACTAATAAGATCCCACTTATAGACACTCATATTGACACAATAATTTTTATAAATATTAGATATAACTATTAATAGGGAAACTCTTAGAATCTAGTATCACCATTGCTAATAAGATATGGTATGCTTCTCTAGTTTAACTAGCCATGATAAATGATGGGTTGTATAAACTCTATAATTACTATACGGCATTGGAAAAAAAAAATTAAAAATATTTCTAATGCCAAAGATTGATAATATTTTTCATGAGATGCATGGTATGAAGTATTCTCAAATACACACACACACACACACACACACACACACACACACACACACAGATATATATATATATATATATATATATATATATAGTTAGATAGGGATTCATATTCAAGACTAGGGGGAAAATACATTTAGAAATCATTGGTAGAATTACCAATTTAGGGCCTATTCTATTATTCCTATAAATGCTACAACTATGTTTTAAAAACTAATGAATAGAAATTTTATTAAAATTATAGGCATGTTTATGATTATATTTTTATTAATGTTATCTTATTTTTGAAATAATTATCTAGAGTCCCATGTTCATCATCAATTTATTTCTATATATGTCTTTGCTGAAGATAAATTGTATGGAAAGGAATCTAATTTTGAATTTTAACACATTTTTGTAGTTACTAGAAACTCTAATTCTTGGTATTTTGAATTTATTACTGTCAATCTTGACCTACACTTATCCTACATGACCTTTAAATCTCTAAAAATTTCTCACTCTTCATTCCCACATACATGCATGATAGTTATGAGCCTAATCCATTATAAGTTTTATCAGTCACCTATAGGAACTTTTCATTTTATAAAAAAATAGTTAAATATCCTTCTCAAAAAAAAATTAGACTATCACATTATAATTCTTATCTCCTAGATAGTAATGTTACACTAAATAGTAACATAAACATTACTATCCTAATGTTGATGTTATTCCTCATTGCCTATTAGTAGCTATTTTATTAACTAAACCTTTATTAAAGGTCTGTCCACTCACCTATCATGTCATTTGTATAATAAATTACTAAATCAAGATTATATAAAATATTTCACTATCACATAATCCTAAAATAAACCAATACACATCAATATTGTTAACAATATTTAACATTAAATTACTCATAAAATACAATAATACAAATTAAGAAAATCTACCTAATTCTTACCAAATTATAAATTAATAACTAGTAGATGTCATCAACCAAGTCTAAAACACACTAGGTTAGGTAAAGTGCAAACATTTTCAAAATTAAATATGAATGTATACAATAATTCATATATCAAAACATCATAATTTAAAATTCACACTAAGGGGAATAATTATATGTGGCTTCTCTCTTTGGAGTATTGAATAAATAAGTAGTGTTTAATCATTAACGATGGTGATTGGGATCATATTAGCCAAATTACACTTCCTTAATTTTTAGAGTGTTTAACCCTTCACAAGAAAACCTAAGTTTTTAATTAAAATTAAGTTGTCTTATGGAAGTTTACATCAACTCAAGTGTCACTAATCACACAAATATAGACTTATAAAATAGACACATTATAATATGCGATCATAGAAATGATAACCTAATTAGGATTGTATTTTTTCTTAGTCACTCAAGTTCATTAATCTACCCAAGGTTAACATTACCAACCATATGTGAACAAAGATATAGTTTTAGACTTAGATGAATCATGGGTATTATTTTAGTCTTTTTCCACTATCAAAATATAAAGACAATCAATCAATCATATAATAAATCTAAGTATATTTATCTAATTATTTCCTTAAATATTGAATTACATTATAATATCTATTATATTAGATTACACTGATATTTATGCTTGATTTCAATATATTTATAATCTAAATTAATTATATAGGTTTTTCCTATTTTTTTCAAATTAAACCAAAAATAGGGTAATCCTATTGGTGAACTCATATATTTTATGAAAAACTCCAAATCCCAACCTTACCTTAGGGTTTCTTCCTTCTTTCTAATATTATTTAGATCTCGACCATAGGGTATTATTTTCATACATAATGTATGATTTTACTTTACATTACAATATCATATATTAGTTAGGAGTTTTGTACTTAAAAACCATGTTTTATGGTTTCCTAACTGTGTATAGGTAGTAAGGCTAAATTACATGAAAATTAAAAATTTAAGTTCAGTTTTGGAATATTTTAAATTTTAAAACCCTTCCTACTCAATTATATTTATCTTTCACACACTTCATCACCTCGATGAATATGAAAACATGATGAAAACAAACTTTTCTTCACTGTAGAAACACTTTTCTTAGATGTAGAAAATTTCTATTTTGTTATTTAATCTTGAAGCATGAATGAATGATATTAAAAATTAATAAAGAATTATATAAATAAAAATATATATTACACATGATATGATATTTAATTTTTAATCATGAAACTCAATAATTAGTCCTTTACTATTTTTGAGTGCAAAATGGGTGTTACAATAACACTATATATACCCTACTTCAGAACATATTCTCCTTGTTTTCTATATAATATTGTAGTTATTTACACATATTTTTTAATTTTAAATTAGTCATATTTTATTATCCATGTACTATTATCTCTCACCTCTCTCTATCATCCATTTTAAGTTCCTAAATTATCTAATTAACCTAGTAAACCCAACTTAAGATTTAACCTCAATTGATTTTGACATAGTCATATATGAGTAAAGACATTTTAAATATTATAAAACATGTATAATACCTTTCTTGACCCATAATTTAACTATCATCACCAAAAAATTATTATCAGATGATAAAAACACTTAAAACACCAAAAAAAATTTAAAATTCAAATTTCTAGTTTTGGTGGAAAAATTGAAAACATGTTAAAATGATGAAACCAAGGAAAATTGAAGCATATAATGGATTAAAATAGATAAAATATGACTTCCTAAAACTATTCAAGGCCAAAATTTTCAAAAATAATAAATAAAACCTAATGCTTGTGCATTACACTTCCTGAGTAAAAAAAACATTCATGAGCTCTTTCTCATGAGGTATTCAATGGTAATTCAATACTAAACTATTTATGATTGAGTCAACCAAGATTAATCTTAAATTTTGTGATTTTAAAATTGAATATATATTTGAATTTCCCCATACACTTGGTCCTATTGGCAACCTTGTTATCCAAAATATCTTCTCGTTCATCCTTATGTTCCTTTGGTAACTATTGTTCCTAATCAATGACATGTTCAATATCATATTCAAATGATTTTACTTTTTTTCTTATCCTAATATATAATAATATAGGTGTTATATATTTAAAATGGGTGAGATCTCAATACCAGATGAGAATTCTAGTTCATATACATTAACAAAAAAAAATATCAAGACCTTATAAGCTCTTATCTTCTTCAATTTGAGTTTATTGTATTTGACTTTAGGAAATATATTCATAATGTGTGATAATAAAAAATAAACTACGTTAAATTTATCTTAATTTCTTCTTTAATGATCATATCCTTTGTAGGTACTAGCATTAAATGTTTCTTGACTTTCTCTTTTAACTCTTGTATGGATGTAACATAGTATTCACCTTCAGCACTCCTATTTTATTACTTTCCCATATATCTAAGACCAAAATAACCTCTTGGATTAATTCCATATACAATCCAAAATAGACTAAAACATTTACTCTTATTAGTTGAATCATTGTATGAAAATTTAACTTGAGCTAAAACTTGATCCCATTATTTTGTACTGTCACTTACCAAACATCTTAGTAGATTCCTTAAGCTTCTATTAAAAACTTTAGTCTGACCATATATTTTTGGATGGTAGGATTAACTTAAACTCAATGTGTTTCCCAACTTAACCCAAAGTTTTCTCCAAAAATTTCCAAAAACCATTGTATCGCTTTTACAAACAATGCTTATAGGAATTTTTGTAACCTTACCACTTATTTAAATAACATAATAGCAATGTGGGTAGAATCACTTGTATTTTTACATGCTATGAAATGTTTCATTTTAAATATTCTATTAAAAAAATTGAATAATTACCTCATTGTGTCATTGGTAATCCCAATAGAAAATCCAATCTTATTGCATCCCATTACTAGATTGGGATAGGTAGTGGCTAATATAGACTTGTAATTTGATTTTTTCCTTTGCCATGTTGACAAATCTTGTATTTTTCAATAATTTTCTTAAAATAAACATAAATTATTAGATAATAATAATATTTATTCAATTTATAAAACATCTATTTTTTGCCCAAAATTTCTTTTTAAATTGCCACTATGATTTTATTTCAGTGAGTTGTCTCTCATAGACCAACTAGGTATGCATTATTATTTGTCTTTGAGTAAAAATATTCTTGGATAATAGAGTCTATCCATGGAACCCTATCTATTTTTTTTGGATTCATAAAAGCCTCATATGATTCCTTGAAATATATATCTTTTGTACACAAATCCATTAATAACTCAAATCCCAAACTACTCACTTGAGATTAATATATGATCATAATTATAATTAATGTATCAGCTACCAAATTAGACAACCCATTCTTATTATTGAGATTTTTAAAAAAAAATCTATCCATTTCACACAACTTTGATGCAACTTAGGTTAACTACTGATGAATTGTAAAGGATGACTATTTGAATATATCAAAAACTTCTTAGACAATATGTAGTGCCTTGACTTATTCAATGATTGAATGATGTCATATAATTATTTATCAAAGGCTTGATTATTATTCTTAGATTAATTTAGTGTTTCAATAAATTAATAAATAGGCCTTCCTCCTTGTAACAAAACAACTCCAATATCTATCACAATAGCATCACATTCAACTTCAAAGAGTTTTTTAAAGATAGATAAGGCCAAGTTATGTTGTTTAGTTGTCATTTTCTTCAAAATGTTAAATTTATTCTCAGTTGATTTAGTCCAATGGAATTTATTCTTTTCACATTTTATAGATTCAAAAATAGGTGAAAAAATATGACTAAAGTTTCTAATAAACTTTATATAGAAACTAGTTAATTAATTAAAACTTCCTACCTCAAAAACACTTTTTGGATTGGGTCACTCCACTATTACTCTTACCTTTTATTGGCCCAATTTCAAACTATCCTAGGAAATAAAATTCCAAAGTAAATAAACATATTTTTCATGAATTTACACTTCTTTAATATAATCAATAATTTATCTTCTTGTATCTTATTTAACACCATCCTAAGATGTTTGATGTGTTCCTCTTTTTATTGATTAATAGTCAAAATGTCATCTAGATAAAAAATAAAACATTTACTTGTAAATGGACTTAACAACTCATTTATTAGTCTCATTAAGTTACTAGGAGTGTTGGTTGAACTAAATGGCATGATAAGCCATTTATACAATCCATCATTAGTCTTTAAGTCTATTTTCCACTCATCACCATCTCTAACCCTGATTTAATGGTATCCACTCTTCAAATCTATCTTTGATAAATATTTTGATGCACTAAAAATACCTATTAAATCATCCATTCTTGGAAATGGAAACACATACTTTATACTTATCTTCTTGGTGGTTCTAGAATCTATACACATTCTCTATTCTCCACCTTTCTTAGGAGCTAATACTACTAATACAACATATGAATTTATCTAATAAAACTTGTATCTAACATCTTCTATAATTTCATTTTGATATATTCATTCTAATTAAATTTCATTATATAGGATAATTTATTTATAAAATAAGTTATTGGAATGAGATCCATATTATGGATTATACTCCTCATTCCTGGCAGCTCATTACTCATCAACCACTATGTACACATACTCATCCAAAAAATTCATAATTTACAATGGAAAATTGGTCAACATATTATCTATAATGATTTTATTAAGCTTAGTAATCAATTCAAAACCAACCTCTCCTTTTTTATCATCTACAAGAATTATATTCCTCTCACTAATAACATCTTAGTATTGTTTTTATGTTCAGTACTATGTTTCAATAATGTCAAAGTATGATTCTTACCTTACTTATCCAATGTATATGTGTTACTCCTTCCATTATGAATATCCTTCCTATATAAATTCTATGTTCTACACTAAATCACATGGAAAACATCCATAGGCATAATGTCATAAATTACTTCATCTGTATAGCTACCAATCTGAAAATCAACCTTACATTCTTTATTGACTAGTACTTGAGGTATCTTTTATATTCAAGTTGCATTGTACAGTGTAGGATGTGTCAATATTTTCATTCCTATTTTTAAAACCATTTATAAAGAAACCATGTTATCTAGACTATCACTATCAATGATAATCTTGAAAAACATACATTTTGATTTGCATGTAGTCCTAAACAAGATATTACTTTGCTATGGTTCCTTCACTTATTTATTTAGCTTCAAAAATACTCTTTTCATTAATAAGGACTCTCCCACATTAATCTATTCTACATGTAATGTTGATCCTACACTATCTTCCTCAGCTTAAAAAACTTGATTGTTTCCTTAAATTCTTATAAGGATATATTGTGGATTATAAGAAAATTCAATTGACCTATGGTTAGCATACATGTTACATTTCAAACATTTTCCCCAAAATCTTATTCATCTGCCTCTTGTATATTCCATTGTTCCTATGTATGATTAACTTCCTTTTTTAGTATTAGATTGACTTTGAAATCTACTTGCTTATTCATTATGAACTTATAATTGACTTATAAAACCTTATTCTCCTCTAGATCTAAAATTTATTCCTCTTCCTCTATAATGGTATGTTTTTTTTTCTATCCAACTTATCTTTTGCTTGTAGATCAAATTGATAAGCCTCTTTGATTGATCTTGGACAAAAAATTTATTTCATCTTGAATATTAAACTATAAACCATTGATATGCCTTATTATTTTCTAAAAATATTCTTTTACATGACCAAAAATTACTGTAAGCTTGTATAACTCTTTAGTGTAGTCCTTTTCACTCATTTATGTCTACTTCAAGTTTTGGAGTTTATTGAACTTGGATTTTTTTGAACATGTTTTTATGGTGGTCCATAGGTAAGATTTTTTACTTGAGGTTAAATATCATTTAGTCCCATGAATTAATTTTCTATTTACCTCTTTTCCTTCTTTCACCTTAGATGTTATCCCATGAAAGAGATGCATGTCCATTCAACCTATTAGAAGTAAACATCACATTATTGTCTATAGTTATTCATTTATAATAAAAGTGTATGTCTATTATAGTTATCTAATCCACAAGTTATTCAACATCTATGCTACCATCATATATTGGAACCTCCAATTTTGGATTGGAATAGACTCCTATGATTATTTTTATTATCCTTTCTTCTATTATTTCTTCTTATTCTTCTTATGAAACCTATTATTATGGTTATTACTCTACTTCACTCAATCATATATCATTCCACATCTTCTTTCAGTAATTTATATTGTGTCCAAATGTGATTTTAAATTTTTCATCTCTCAAATTTTTCATCTCTTCCAACAATACATCTTTTTTTTGTATTCTTCAGCTTCTTATAACACCAACTCTAGATGCTCCCCTAAGTTCCATTTTTTAAATTATTTAAATTTTATATTTCACCACCTTCTCTTAGCTCTTATCAATGAAGTATATTTATCATTAGGTCAATTTTGAAGTATAACTAAATCCTACCCTAATATGAAAATTGATAGAGAGATAAAGAAAGAATAATTGTATTCTTTATTGAGAGTAATTGGTAAGTAGAAAAGGACTATTTATGCTTCAAGGTCCTCTTTTAAATTCATTATATT